>JAYMFU010042024.1:0-16292 GCA_036784835.1 Phaeophila floridearum
AGCACCCAGCTGGTCGTAGGACCGCCTCAATGTAGGTGTAGGTGGTTTGAGCTGTATTCGTCCTTAAGCTGTTTTCGATTGATCGTAAGGCGCAGGTCTGGGTAAATCTGCTCGAGCGAGTCAACGACACGCCATCGTTGCGCACCATGCATGGCGAGAAGTGATGAAAAGCCGCGCGAGGCCTCGCGCGAGGAACCAAACCTGACCTGACCAAGCCCAGCGATGTGCCCCTGCCCTGTCAACAGAAGAAGGCTACCTGACACCCATCAAGGTCTATTGATGTCAGCCTTGTTTCGCAACTTGATCCTGCAACCTTAACGGCCGAGACCATAGCGTCCCGGAACGTCGGCTCCAGCAGCAACACACTCCAGGGACAAATGTTCCGGTGGTGGATATCCGGCCTGCCAAACTTTCCTAACAAACCCAGCACACCGAGCACTTAATGTTAACGACTCATAGAGCTCATTCCTCATTGAGCTTGTGCCATCTGGACCGTGAGTCCTCATCCTATCGTAGACGTCCGAGAGCGGCGCGGTGTCCAAGGTGACGGGTCGCGACGATGCCGACATCACAAAACTGCGCACGGGTCAGCCCTCGGCACCCTTGCGTAGCACACACAAGGTACATCAGATACACAAGGACGCGGTTTTCAAAGTGGTCTGCGAATGATGGAGCTGCAATCGAACTGCTGGTCAACACCCATGCGTACGCCTGAGGCTGACCACGCCCCGGACACGCACGGCAGAATCCCATCTCCATTCTGTGATGCGCTATCGAGACAGAGAGGAATCGAATTGGATTTGCAGACGATATACAGTCCACCGAACGAGCGGTGCTGGTCATTCGGCACTGCCCAGTGCATCCCACAGGCAATCGCGCGTGGCTGCACTGCAGCGACGACCCCACCAGCTGTCGATCCTTTCATGGTATTACGTCATGATTGCGTGCTGTTCGCATTCCGATGTCAGTCGCATGCGTCATGCGTCTCGACCGCGTGCTTCATTACTAACGTATGCCGTGTCGCACCCGGGTGCAAACGCGTCCGTCATCGCCAACCTGCGCGGCAGAGTCTTTGCCGAGGGACGCAAAGCGGTGTGAACGCACGTCTATGTCTGCGGCGATTGAGTCTGCGTGTCGCAGGGCACCAGCATCAACGCGTAAGCGTGGGCCGTTGGGAGCTGCGTCGTTCCGTCTGCTCCGGCTGTGCTCCGGCAGAGCGGTGGCGCGGTTGTTGCCTTCAGCTGGGTGTGCCGGGGCATCCGCACGGACACCTTAGGGGCGCAGACGCGAGCACGTGCCCGCTCCAAGCGAGACTGGAAGCGCACGGGCACTCCACCCGCGTGGGCTGAGCTCGATTCAGCGTGCGCACCTGATGCAGCGGCAACACAGGCGCAAATTGTAGCACGGCCAAATGTTGTACGTAGCATTGTTGGCCGGGTCCTGTCGTTGCGGTCACATCTGCTAGCAGAACGCCCAACACTCCTGGCACGAACTCGCGATGACCACCCGGTGTTGTGAATTCAGGTGGGACGTGAGGCACTATGCCTACAGCTATTAAGTCAACGCGTGCTGGGTCCATGCCTGAGTTCCGTTCCAGCTCAAACCCAGACTTGGAGTCACCCACGACTCCTGCCTCATGTGACAAGCAGCACGGAAGCTCACTGTTGCGTAGACATAGCGCACTGCAGCTACTGCTCATAGGGGTTTGCGGCCTCCTCATTCTTCTTGTCTGCCGTGCCAGCATGGGGGTGGTATTGTTGCACAAAAGGAACGGGAATGACGGCATTGTGCAACCCGTTGATGGAGGCGCAGAAGCCACCGTGTCACGTGCAGTCGCAGCAAAGCTGCACACTGAAGACCCAGGAGCTACTGCTTCTGATCTGCATGTTGTGTCTGATGTTGTTGCAGCAACCACAGAGAAAGCCGAGGTGTGTGTCGTGACTGTGCGATCTTTGGCTTGCGAACCGGTGCTTGGCCTTGCATGCGGTCGCCATTCCTGTTGCCATGAGCAGCTGCACATGTTGTGTCGTGCACTTGAGGAACTGGAACTATGAATCCAGTCATGAACTCACCACAGGATTCATGTCCTTGAAGTATCATGCATGACTTGCTTGTAGACGAGTGCTTGTCTCTGCTTGAGGTAACTAGTGCAGCAGCTGGCTATGTTTTGTCTGGGTCTGACTTCAAGAAATGCAACTATGAAGCCGATCATGAACCACAGTGTTGCTGCCCTGTACCGAAGTGCCATGCACGATGTTGCCATAAGTCATAGGTATGCATGTCAAAGCAGACCTGAGCAAACACGTTCTGCAAATCGTGTGAAAAGTGTGCATTTGGAAAAGGTTTCACAGGGTCAGTGTGTGTTGAGCAAGCAACATTGACTGCATGTGAATCGAGCAGTATCCTGTATGTTATGAAAGCTGTATGTGCATGTCTTACCTTGCATGTTGCAGCCAGCACAGCTGTTTTCGCCCAGTCATGCACAATCACATGGGGTATCCACAGCGTGCAAATTCTGTTCAAGGATACGCTTGTGCTACTGTGGTCAACTGTATTTGTATCCATCAAGCTGCTGCATGAAGCCATGTTTGTTACCAACTCATTCCGCTGCAGGTCGCTCGTCTTCCCCGAAGGTACAGCTTTGGATTGTACCCACCCGGGAGTCAGACGTACGACATGTTCAGCAAAAGGTTCCCACATGGGGTTGCATTTTGCAATCCCAGTGACCATGAGCAGATCATGAATATGAGGCCACTAAATCCGAACTACAAAGTTCTTTTCATTATTGGTGCTCAGAAGGCTGGAACTACGTGGTTATGGCAAGCACTGATGACACATAAGACCGCGTTCCTCGGAGCAAAGCGGTGTGTGCCCTCCACATCAGTGCTTTTGCACTGCAGCGATGGCGTGTGCTTTCCAGCCTGATAAGAGCCAAGGGGGCTGGTTCAATGCAGTATGGAACTTGCAAGTGCCATGCATATGTGAGTAGAACAAGAACCTATTCACTGGCACATAGGCGACTACAAATTCAGCTGGGGAAGCGTGGCCTTGACCGCGTGCCATTGCCTGAAGCCGTGCTACGATATCAAGGCAATATGCTTGTTCACACAGATAACTATAGATCATGTACAGTTTCTGGTTAATGTACCCTGTTGAACTGTGTGGTCCGTGTGTTGCCGTCACACATCGTACTGCACCGCACAAGGTGGCCGCAACGCCTACTTGATTGTTTCTTTTGGCAAGAGTCTCTAAGGTGACACTGTATCAGTTACAGTTAAGTTCCTGGCTCAAACCTGTGTCTGGGTGCAGTCCTGACGGTCGTGACCTGAAGGAACCACATTTTTTCACCAAGGTCCCCAAGCTACCGAACCCAGAAGATTTCATCGACCTCTTCTTGCACAAAGCTACACCTGATGCAAAACAGCGCTTGGAGGATGGCCAGCTGGCACTGGTGGATGGGACACCAAGACTGCTCATCAACCCATTATCTGCACCACGAATCAAGCATGCCCTTCCACAAGCAAGAATGGTGCTTGTTATCAGGGTGAGCTTCACTTCACCTGCTGTGGCAGCCCATGTACTGGTGTCCATGTTGCTCAAGATACCCAGCTGAGGAGCACGCACGTGCACTGTTGCCATTGGTTGCCATGCTCAGTGCGCCTGATTGTGCACTTCAAAACCATACTTACTTGGATAACACGTTGTGCACTAGAAGACTGGGACATGGGCACCTGCCTTAGCTGGAACAACACCACCTGTAGGTCGCGTATCTGTGGAGTTGTGTCCATGCTCCATTGTTACAATTCAGCTTGCATGTGCATTGCAGAACCTCACGTCGTCTGTCAGCAATGCTTTGTTTGACACGCATTTAGACCTTTGGCCCATGTTTGACATTCAGTGGCAAGTGCGCTGCACTATGAGTGCACATAGTCTCCTCGCGTATGACTCCTGGTCACGTGGATTTGAAGCTCGAAACCTGCAGTTGCATGCGTACCTTGTTTGACACGAGTGGATTTGCTGCAAGATCATTCTTGTGATAATCTGTGTTCATTATTGCTGCGTCCTTGGAACGCTCGCTCGGTCACGTCGTGCTTGCAAGTGCCGCAGGACCCAGTTGCCAGGATGATTTCGGCATTGAAGATGTACGACTTCACTGTCTGCAAACGCAGTGGGCTCGTTGCTGGTAAAAACTGCCCCCGTGCTACCATCAAAGATCAGGTTCTACGGGACCTTGACCTGGTCCGTGCCAATTCGACAAGAGAGTGCTTCTTTGATTCACAGGTGGGGTTTGATTTTCTCAGTTCGTGCACTGTGCTTGTTTCGGATTTGCCAGGTATTGGAGATCTGTGACAGTTTTTGCAGGAAGGAGTTATGGACGACATTGTACCAGATCCTCAATGTTTGTTTGTGCGGAACTCTGGCAAGCACATGAACTTATGCCAGCCAATTGCTTACATTTCTATGCAAAAAACGTTTTCCCAGCTTGGCACCAGGCGATCCCTGAGCTTAGGCATCTGAGCTAGTCGTTGGTGCCTACGGCATACCCCTGTAGTAGCATATGTGCCATTCCTTGGTGCTAGGAGGAAGGGTGCAACCATCCCTTCCTGCCCGATGTCGGACGTTTTCAGTGGTCTGAGCCTCCGAACATCTATTCAGGCCCACCCAAGTCTTTATTCTCTAGTGCCAGTTGTTCTTGATGGGCAGTGCACTGTCTGTGTGGGGACACATCGGACATGTTAATGCTCATTCACGTTCGCAAGCAATGCTCTGCAGGATGGATCAATGACGTGGATCGACTGTGTTTGTGCGCACCCACCAAGTATTGACAAAACCATGCACATCAGCAACTACGCAGTGCTGCTTGCGTGGTGGCTGAACTTCTTCCCACCGGATCGGTTCCTCATTGTTTCAGCAGAAGAGTTGCACGACCCTGTGACCCGTGTTCAGGTGCGCATCAGCGCTCTGACATCTTTTGAAGTGGACCCACTCCAGCGCTTGCAAGTGTATCCAAGCTGACATGGGCTGTTTAAGACAGACATGGCAGATGGTTGTGTGATCCATGCTTATTTTTATTAATCGGCCGCTTCATAACAGTCAATGGAGACATGTACGTTGCTGTTGGAGACTAGGAATCGCATCAGTCAGGCACAGGTGTGCGTGTTGCTATGTTGCTAGCATACGTGTGTGTGTGTGTGTGTGTGTGTGTGTGTGTGTGTGTGTGTGTGCGCGCGCGCGCGCGCACACACGCACGTGTGTTTGGGTGCGTGTGTGCTCGTGTGCGACCACACGAAAGAGTGCATGTGTGCGCACGGGCATGTATGCATATGACGTACACTTCCGTGTGCATTAAGTTCTGGAATAGAGAGGAGTTGAAGAGGGGTTTTATCATGGTTTCGGCTTTCAAAGTAGGGACTGGCTGCGATCAGCTTCTGCAGACTGCAAGGGAAGGTGAGGCATGCATACTGTTTACAGTATCCCATGGACTCGTCGAGGTTCACATGGGCTAGCCAAGCGTGCCAGTGCGGTGAATGTGTTGCTGTCAGAGGAACCAACAGCGAGCCCGCACTTGCAGGTACTGAACAGTATTCGAGACCATGCTGGGTTGTCTGACTCGGCACCGTTCAACGAAGCAATGTTGAAGTCAGTTGCTGGCTACAAGAGCCCTGCTGGCCGCTCCATTCCAGAAGAATTGGCCCCTCTGATCCCGATGTTGCGAAGCGCATTCAAGGGCCCAATGGAGGACTTAACGCGGTTAATACAAGACTACTGGCCCGAGAAGCACTTCTCTGGGCTACAAGAAGAAGTATAGCTTCTATCCATTGCTTGTACACCACGCTGTGGCCATGGTAAGATGCAGGCACCTTCGCAATTGTTGCTATCATTTAACATTGTGTTCCACCATAACCATGTTGCACGTGGTGGCGTAGTGGTTAAGGAGTGGTGGTTAAGGAGCGAGGTGATCAAGCAACCCGCCACAGTGTGCGGGCGGCCACACCATCGTGCACCAGTGCACACGTGTGAACTGCAGCACGGGGGGGCACGGGACCGCTGCGCCGCATGCCGAGCGAACAGGACGTGGACGACGGCATATCTCAGCGAAGAGCCCGCGCGAAGGGAAGCTGTGGTGCAGTGCTCAGAAAATAAGCCCGTGCCAATTTGTCCAGGCGTTGACTGTGGCGCTGTCCATCGAACGCTTAGCGTGCCACCTTGGTATAGTTGAACTCGGGGTCGTGGCCATGGACATCGTCGCGGACGCGGTCACCAGCGACAGGAATGCAGTAGAATCCTGACGCGGCACATCAGTGACGTCACCAGCTGCAATGGTTGGTGCGAAGGAATCTGCGAGCCCCATCGAGGCGCCTGCCGTGCGGCGGACGTGGGCGCGTGCCGTCTGGAAGGCCAGGTGGTCCTCGGAGCAGGTGCTTCAGTTTTGAAGTGATGTGACAGACAGCATGGCCAGCAGGGGCGGGCACATAGGATCAGAATAGCTTTGTTCGAAGCGGAAGACAGGGCACGTCTCGGCCAAGAGCCACAGATAGGCCAGAGACAGGCATTCCACCAGCAAAACAGGAACTAGCTAGCTAACACGAAGATCAACTCGAAGGAACAGCAGATGCATCAGTCAAGGTGCAATGGTGCCCGGGACGAACACGCTGCGAGCCAAATATCTCGCTATCTCTGAGATAGTTGAAAGCAAAACATCAGGAACACATTTTTTGCCACAGTAAAGTCCTGTTTGTTGTGCTTGGTTACAAACAGGTCCATACCAATGGGACAGCAAGCCGGCGGTACATGTCTATGCCACCATGAGTGTGTTAGCGTTCGCGTCGAACTAGCTGCAAGAAAGACACTTGGGGCACCAGAGGTAGGTGAGTTATGCAATCCCTCTCGAGACCAAGGCTTGTCAGCTCAAGCTAGGAATGCCGTATCATGCAGTGTTCGCCGTAAAACAATGGTTTCCGTGCTCAGTGGGGGGTCTAGTGCATGACGCGTCGAGCATGATGACGTCGGGAATACTGCAGGCGAAAGCTTACATGCATGCAAGCGTGCTGCATACATCAACCTAGCTGTAGAATCAGCGCTGATCGGCTGTTGCACCACGCGGAACATATTGGCCGTAGCGCTTCATCTTGCCCGAGAACGACCTATTCCGGCTGAAGGCACCATCAATTGACGCCCCTGCTTCAACCTCTTGCTTTATTGCAGCTGCTAGGTCTGCACGGTCGGGTAGGTAGCAGCTGGTGACATGTCCACGCCTGCAAGGCTCGCTCTTTTTGTTCAAAGTTCATACTACTGCACCATGCGTTACCAGCACTGCAGGTCTGGTGTAACCTCTCAACTCAACTGCGAAGACTGTAATCTGTGGCTGCTTGCAAACTTCCAGCACAACGTTCCACCCTGAGTGCAGGCTGAGCAGCGACATGCAAACCATGAACAAACATGTCCTAAACAATGGTGCCTCTCTCTAAACAAGGATGTTCAACCAGCGGGAGCAATGACCTAGCACACAACTGGGTATGTGGACCTTTGTTTGGCTATTTCATTATCAACAAACATAGGGATTGCAGCACGACCCACACAAGCACTGGCAGTCAGGACATGGACTTTGCAAGGTGTACCAGCGACTGTTTAGTCCAATGCCAGTTCCTCCCTCCCTGCTCATCCTTGCATTTCACAGGTGTGGCTGCAGCGAGCAAAAACCCATGCCTGAAATAGCAAGTTCTGCGGTTGTCACAAATGTGCACATTCATGGCTTGGATCACAGCGCAGAGAGAGCACACCGTCCTGCCCGTGCAGTCCGCCCAATCCGATGGAGGAATTCAATGGCGTTGTCCGCAAAATCTGCCTGTATGACGTGATGCACTGAAGGCACGTCAAGGCCGCGTGCTGCCGCATCCGTGCACACGCAGATTTGGCTTTGCGCATCTCTGAGCTGAGCCAGTGCTTCTGTGCGCTGCGCCTTGGGGAGCTTTTTGTGATAAAGAATGGCAGAAAATCCAGCCTGCAGCCAAGGTAATCATGTGTCCCAGGTGCTAAACCCAGGAACCAATTGCAACACACTCATGCATATGTACGTTGAGGGGCCCTACCAGATGCATACGTTGCCCAAAACCAGAAGAATGGGAACTTAAAAAAAAAGGCACAAGCAGTGTCTGCATGTGCTGTCCTATCCACCGGCATGTACACTCCCCTGCTGTTCCTTGGACAACTGGATTTCCTGGAGCTTCCTGCATCTTGAAGCTGAGTGACAACCACGGAGTCCTAAATCCACTCAAAGTGACAACGCACACATCTTCAACGCACCAACACAGGGATTCCTGTTACCTGGTACACATGCCCGTGAAGGATAGAACCAACACACAGCTACCAGCACCATGGCATGGATCGGGTGTTGAACTGCTGCCAACCCAGAAGATCGTGTACTGCCAGTAGTACATGCACATCGACACAGGTGGCATGTGCCATTCGACAAAGGTAGCATTTGCCAGGTAGCGTTTGCGACACAGGTAGCATTCGACACAGGTAGCATTTGCCGACACAGGTAGCATTTGCATATCGACACAGGTAGCATTTGGCTGAAATACGGGAACGCAGACTCAAGGAAGCAAAGGCCTCTTAGACCACAGCATTCAAAGCAAAATCTGTAATTGGCTAGCACGTCAGGGGCACGTAAGGGAAGAGCAAGAAGTGGGACAAGGCATCGAAACAGCTGGGCAACACCTGACTGAGGTAGGTATGTACAGCCTCTGCAGATCTTCCGTCTCTACAGAAGACGAGTGCCTGCCCCAGCTGTTTTTGCAGCGCATCATCCGCGTGTAGTGCAGCAGCGACGGCTGCAAGTGCGGCCTCCGTATCCTCCACGGGTACCCACGTGTGTGTCACGACGCCTTTCGAGCGGTGCAGCTGGAGCCCCTGAACCTTTACAAGGTCTGGGAAGCGACGTTGCAGGTCGTCAGCTACAGACTTGCCGCCCTCTGAGGGCATCGTGGCAGCCACGAACATGTACGCCCGGCAGCGATGCAACTCGCCTGCAGGGAGCGCGAGTCAACAATTCGGCCGTTTCAAGGCGATGACACTCTGACACTACCTTCACAAACACTCAGCTGAGCAATCTCAGCTATTCACAGAACACCCAGGCCAGACCTGCAGAGCTCTTGCCGCACTGTCCCCGACATTGCATTTCCCCGTGTCTATCCTAGAGGTGCAACCAGCTTTGAGATCAGTGGACTGCAATCACAGAGTTGTGGCCGGTCGTTCGCACCTACCCACAGGTCTGTTGGCACTTCTCTGTCGCTGCTGGCCTCGTCAGCCTGTTCAGGCTGTGGCTGCCAGCCGGCGTCGCGCATCCCCTGGAGACCACCGCGGAAAGCACCCAGCTGGTGGCCACGCTTCAGCCCCTCAAAGCCTTCTTGTGTCAGGCCGGTCTGGGCACAGATGGAGCGAATGGCAAAGGAGCGATCGGATGAGCGCATGACCTGTGCACCACGCAGCGCATACGGCTACATGCACAGTCCACTGGACACAACACGGATGCTGTAAGTGCTGTCCTCATGGGCATTCCTTCCCGACAGAAGAGACAAGGCTACAGTGGTGTCACACACACACACACACACACACACACACACACAGAGGCACAGACACAGACACAGACACATCCCATGGTGGGCCGTAAACCACTGTGCGAGCCAAAACAGTAGCTGAATTGCTGTGTTCCTAGATGAAGGATCACATGATGCTGTATCGCGAGTGGGAAACAGAGCAGTCCGTCGCTGGGCGCTTGTCCATCCGTGCCGCTTGGTCAGCATGGACTTCGCAAGCGAAGCTTCGCGAAGTCCGTGCTGACTTCGGTTGCGTCACGACGCAGCTGAGCAAGCATGCGACGCGTCGCTCGGTTCGCTGTCCAGAAGCGTCCAGTACACGGATGCCAGCGCAAGAACCTATGTGACAACGGAAATTGCGTGTTGAGTGGTCATGTACCTTGTCGTGCGAATCCACACCCAGAACAACTTGACCACCATGATTCTGCAGCATGATGGCTGCAAGAAGCAGCAGGTGTAGTCCAGTGTAGCGTAGCCCATGCTGGCTAGCAACGAAGTCAATACTACTGCCTAGTACCACATGTGCATACACGCAGTCGTAGCAGAAGACACCAGCTCAAGCAGCATCACATGCACGCGCAGCACATTACACATCAAGCCACCACACACTTGCGCCGTCCATGGTATCAGGAAGCCAACATACTGCAGCAAGTGCGAGAAATGATCCAGGACATGCCCAACAGGAGCTACCTATAGCTGCGATACCAGTTTACCCATGGTGACCACGGGTGAGGAGCAGTCCATCTGGAGGTCCACCGTACCTCCAACAAGCTCCGTAAAGGTTCCCAGTATGAAGGGTTACTAACAAGAGCGTCCGCCTCGTCAGCCACGAAGTACCGAACACACTGCGCAAAGTTTGGTGCATGCCATGCTGGCCCGTAAGCAGCACTGGCCTTGGTCAGGAAACCCCAAAGGGCCATTGGCGTGGAAATGACCACGTCCAGCGCTTTGGCTGCTGGCGGCTGCTGGGATGAGACAACTGCGGCGGTGATGAGCGGGCGGCCATCGTGCTGCAGGGAGCTAGCAACCCGGAGGATCTGGTCGCAGAGGTCCATGTTGGGGCACAGCACAAGCGCACAGTGGTGGAACCATCTGCAGGTGCACAAGGCTGTTTGCTGTACGGGGCCGGGGAGCCTGTGTCCCTGCCGTGGCCGTGGTTGCTACTCACTCACAGCCTGTCGACACAGCGGCCATTGTCGCCATAATAGCAAAAATGTGTAGAAAGCGCAAATAAACTGGATGAAGGCTGTGCACCGGATGCGTCAGTTCACCTTGCAGCACGCTGCTTCAGTCATATAGACACGCGGTACCCGTGGCAAGCACGGCGTCACATTGGTATCCTTGGCGCATCTGATGTTCTGTTTGCGATGGGCACAGTTGATACCCAACACCCATCAGCATTGTGTTCAGAGGATGCGCACGGCACGCAAGCAGTGGGGGGGCACACACGCGGGGGCGTTGGGCCTATTGGCCTGCTGCTCTGCTTGCCGGCGGCGCAGGTCGTGGATGATAGGCAGCAGGTATGCCAGCGTCTTGCCACTACCTGTTTCTGCTGCAACGCTGACATTATGTCCAGCGAGCACTTCAGGTATAGCGCTAGCCTGCAGTGCATATGGCTAAGTGCACATTGCTTGCTGCTCAACGCCTACCGAAGTACTGGCAGGGGTGAGATGCCGGCACCCTAGTAGCTAGCACAGAAGGAAGATTCTGAGCTGCAGGGCTGTAGGGTGGCGGCACCTGTATCAACGAGGGCGTGTGGAAGCCTGCGACTTTGGCCGCCTGGGCAAGTTCCGGACCTACCCCCAAGTCCTCGAAACTCACGTCCAAGGCATGAAAAGTAGAGTCTAGCGCCGATGCACCAACGCGGAACGACTGCCGGGCACGACTGCAGGCTGCTCTCGAGGTTGCGGCGACGCCGTCGAAACCAGGGCTCACGAGGTTGAGGTAGCGGAGAGGCGGCGGAGGTCCAATTCGCTTAAGCGAAGTGCATCCACGCAGACATCTGCTGAATGCAACGAAGCGTAGGGCCATAGCGACCGATGAATTAAGGTCGCGCGTCGAAAGCAGCAGCCGTATGCGTCACCGCCAAACCGAGCGGGAACAACTGTGGCTGTTCGGCATCGTGAGGCTGCTCGACATTGTGTGCATCGCACGTTCATTTTTACATCGGCCGCCAGGTGCACCATCAGCGCTCACACCAGCACGGCGTGACCTGATACCTGAGCACGGCTCCAGACAAAACACGCAGCGCAATAAGACAATAATGCAGGTTACATGTACCAAAGGCAACAAAACGATCATTAGATCCGTGTAAGCGCCTCTCGAGTCATCCTTGAAACAAATTTGAAACAGATCAAATGCCAACAGTACACAGATTCGGGCATTGCACAGAGCACGATGGCATGAAAAAAGGTGTGGACTCCTCGTCCTTCTCCTGTGCGTCACCATTGGGGACACGTTGGGGATGGCTCAAGAAGTCTCCAGCAGGGGCCGCCGCCGACGCATGCTCTCGCCAATACGTCGGTACTTTGTCTTCACAATCCTCACCCACCATCACCCCCCCACTCTGGTGATCAATTCGCGTCACTGCATCATTCCTCACTACAAACATGGTTGCCGCCTCATCGCCGGGGCAATCCGCAACGGGAAGCGCATCACAGAGTGGGTACGAGTTGGGGAGGGGCGGGTCCAGCTTGGCCAAGCACGCGAACATCGGCAAGGGGTAGTAATGCGCAGGTAACCCACCTGCAATACACCGCCTGCCGCTCACACAGAGGAACCAATGACAACGGCTGCAACTGCTACCGACAGGAAACTGAACAGCACCCTGCCGTTAATGGACTGCGCCTACGGAACCAAGAGCGAACAAATCAAGCACGCAGCAGGTGCAAACCTCCATTCTTGCCCATCAGCCGCTGCTATGCAGTGGAAGCTAGGAAAGCACGCAACACCAGCACACAACAATTGTGGCGACCGCACTGCACAATGCTTGCTGACAGCCAGGACGGGCACTGGTCTACAAAAGGTGCACCGCCGATATTGACAAAAGGGTTTGCAGCGGGGGGCTCAACATCCCACCCTGAATTCACGTGACTAGAACTTCCGAGTCCACTCACTGGCATCCAGGCGTCTGGGCAGCTTGCTGGTTAAAATGTCAATATTTCAAAGGATTGTTGCTGTTGCCCCCCTGGCAGGGCCACCAACAACAGCCGGAAGCATCCAGTGACCCTTACAAGCAGGGGGGCTGACAACAGGGACACTGAACGAGTCTGTGTCTGCTCGGGAGCGGCTCCTTACTTCGACAAGCAACAAGAATATTCCATGCACACAAGCAACTGGCGAAGGTGCATGCAGGACATCCAAACGGCAACGATCCAAGGAGAACGATGTCATGACCGGCGAGCTCTGTGTGCTGTCATCAGCGCTATGTGAATGCTGAGCACACACGCTGCCTGCTCCAGAGGACATGGATCGCACCCACACTGGTATCTGTGCTCTGGCCTGAATGTGAACCAGCCAGCATGCGCGCGCCCCCGCATGCAGCAAGCGCCGGCCCCGTGACAATCACGGGCAACGGGCATGGCAGCGGCACGCGCGCCTCCTGTGGCACGCCCTCTTCATGCACGCTCCTCTCCACCTGTACCTCCACCCCCATTTGCGCCGCACTCGCACACCAGTAGCGGCGGAGGGTGGCTGCCACGGCCAAGCCCCCCGGGTCACATGACCCGCTGGGCCTGACAGCACCATCCTGGGGGCACGCGGGCGCAGCTCGCGGCCGTGGCGCCACCGCCGGGAATGTGAATTGCTCTGAAACCCTATCTATCCACTCGTGGTCCACCTCTCGCAGTGCCAACGTCTCCTGGCTGCCCTCGCCGTGCGCGCCGTCCCAGGGGTACAAAACGGTGTGCATGCCCGAGATGGCACAGTAGTGCAGCACGTGGCCTTCATACCATGCGTCATCATCGTCCCACTTGACGCGCAGGCGCCTGCCCACGTCGTTGGCACCAGACAGCGAGCGGGACGCCACGCCCTGGCACTTGCTGCTGCCACACAGGCAGCGCAGCCCCTCGGCCGCAGCCTGGAGGCCGTGCCGGTGGAAGACCCAGCTGTGCGTCAGCTCCTCGCCGGCCGCAATCGGCCTCGTGGTAAAGATTCCAATACGTGTCTCAGCTGTACACAATGCACAGGGTCACGGGGCACGCAACAGCCGCACCAGGCTGTTGCCCACACAAAACGCCGAGCACACTACAGTGGAAACCGGATCACGAACGTCCACAGGCCCGTCTGGGTGTTGTGCACTTACGCGTCGGGACAACTCATGGTGGTAGCAACCACAGCAGCACCAGGTACCTGAATGTATGACCGCAACACGACGCCGGGCTCTCGCAATGTGCAGGCGTCCTACCGGCTACTGGCAGAGCAAAGCAGCGACGCATCAGTACAGCTCGGGAGCAGGAGCAGCATGCAATCGTTCCTGGGCGTGCTCGCAAGCACACCACGCTGCCTCATCCATTCCCAGGTGCGGTGCGCCTCCGGCACTGGACTACTGTGACTCCGCAGCCCTGCCGGCACGTCTACACATGCCCGCAGAGGCTACATGGAACAGCACAAGCACCAACACTGTACGGCAACAAATGCCCTCTGGATAGCGGAAGGCAACCTGCCACCTGGTGTACTCCGAACATTTTGCCATCGGGCATGAAACCCACCTTACACGGCCTGCACTATACCTTCCCTGGGAAACACTCCACCTGGGAAAAGTGACTGCAGCTGAGGTTACAAACTGTGTTCACGCTCGTTGCCTTGCCTAAATCCACGCAATCACCCTTACACCGCAAGTCTTTGCCTCCCGAGGCCAGTTTGCTCACCTGTTGCAGCGTCTCGCCACCTCTGCAGCTCACAGTTAGGTGTGCACGAGGAGTTCATGTAGCGCATGCGACTGCCCACCCGGGTTGCGTCCAACAGCAGGCCCTTGCCCAGCTCTAGAGCATAGCAATGGAGATGCTGCTGTTCTATCGCCTCTGCGGCCCGCTCAGCGGCCGTCGCCTCTGTGATGACCTCGCCAGTGTATTCGCCCACAAATGTGTTCGCAGCAATCGCCTCTGCCGCAGCAAGTCCATGGCCACTGCACATCACGAATGTCATTTCTGCAGGCCATGCCTAAAAACACAACTGCTGAGCAAGGCCACTGCACTGCACCGCTGCATTGTACAATGGCTAGGCATGGCGCACCAGCGCACTGGACAATGGGCTCCATGCGTTGACGTGCTCGAAGCTCCGCTGCCATACGTATTCAAAACAATCTACAAATTCAGTTCAAGGGCCAAACCCGTCACAGGTGTTGAGCCGCACCGGTTCTCCGTGGCGATGACGTCCGTCTTGGGCACCGCGCGGAGGTTGAAAGGCCGGTTGTCGCAATCGCCGCGGCATGGGCAGGAGCGGGGGTCGCAGACGACGTGCGCGGCGCGGTTGGCACAGCCGGAAGAGCGGCAGCAGTACATGTCTGTGCCCTCAGCGTCGCTGCTTCTGCTACAGCTGCAAACCTGCAGGTAACAACCGAGTGCTCGGGGTCTCGCGCACACCTTACCAACACCGGCGCCGTGTGCAGTTTGGTGCTGAGCAGCGCAAGTGCACCCTCGAACTGTGCATGGTAAGGTGCCGATGGCGATCAAAACCGGCCCGGCAGTGCAAAGATGGTACAGTGAGAAAAAAGAGGCACCAGTTAAAGCAGGGAAGCATGATGTCATTGATGCTTTCACATGTGCTAATCCTGTACGTTACCCAGGAACAAATCTGTGGTAGGGATGACACACGGTGGGGGGACACTGCAGGTGGGTTGGTCCGCACCTGAATGAGGTCCCCTCTCTGCTTCCGCGGCTTCAGCTCCGGCGGGTACTTGTTGAACGCCACCGTTTCAAACTCCTGCTCTCTCAGCAGCAAAACTTCCAAGGGCAGACGCATCTCATCCGGTGACCCTGACATTGCCAGCCTGATCGGCTCTGCAAGGACGGTTGCTATCGCGGCAATGTCACCCGGCTGCAGGGCCGCGGAGCCCGTCGTGTTGCGCAGCCCACAGGCAGTGCGGCATGAGGAGCGGGCAGACGAAATGCAGGCGTCGTCTGCCTGCACAGGCAGCAGCCGGGGTCGAAAAAGCCACTTGCACGACCGGGATACACTGGACCCACACCACAATCATGGACGTACGACTCCTGAGGAAAAGGAACAGACAGAGAAAGTAGTTTGGAACAGCGGCACAGAGTACAAAGGAGGCCATGGGTGAATGCTGAGCAGCGGATGCCATACAAGGCCACCAGTAGAGACCAGTGCAGGCAGCGCTGCGCATGAGACCCCAGACACAACAGCGGGCGCTCTTTGTACACTTACTTGAACTGCAACCCAAGCAACTGCACCAAAATGTTGTATTCACGCCTGCATCACTCAAGCAGTGAGCCAGTTGTCAGCAATGAGCGAGCGGGCAGGCACGCAGCACACCTGCAGCCACCCTGCCGCTCTGTCCGGCGATGCACGCATGGTGTTTGCATGGCCGTGCAGCAGCACGGTGGGGCAGGTGACGCCGCTGTCCTCCGCCGTGGCAGCCTCTGCGCCACGCTGCCACCTGGTGGTGGTGCCGTTGCGCGACCGCAGCACCGGGCGACACGTGGATGCCCCTCCGCCGCCGCCGCCACCACGCTT
>JAYMFU010042135.1:0-130229 GCA_036784835.1 Phaeophila floridearum
CGGACCTCATCCACGAAGGGATGGAGGAGTCGTTCGATTTCGTCTTCATCGACGCCGACAAGCGTGGCCTCGACGACTACTACCAGATGTCACTCCGTCTCGTACGCCGAGGCGGCCTCATCGCGGTGGACAACACGCTCTGGCACGGGAAGGTCGCCGATGATGAGATTCACGACGACGACACCATGGCCATCCGCGGCTTCAACGCCCGGATCATCGACGACGAGCGTGTGGACATGAGCCTGGTGCCCATCGGGGACGGGCTCACGCTGATACGAAGGCGCTAGTCCGACGAGACGAGGCCCGCCTCGCTCGAGACGGGCCTCGTTCCTTTCGAGGGTGGTCCACCCCCAGGAGGGGGCCAGTCAGAGCCTTCCGGCCTTCTACACCCTGCCGTACGCCGACGTCCGGTAGAGGAGCTCGTTGTTGCGCTCGTAGGACCAAGCCCGGTCGCGGAACGCGCGATACGACTCGTAGACGCGTCGGAAGCCCTCGTCCGCCGCCGACTGCTCTTCCAGATACGCGTTCGACTCCCGCCAAGCCGCCTCCATGATGTCGTCGGAGTAGGAGCGCAGCGTCACGCCGTGGTCATCGACCAGGCGCTGGAGGGCGAGGGGGTTGTTGTAGTCGTAGGCAGCCAGTCGATCCGCGAAGGTCTCGCCGCAAACGCCCTTGAGGACCTCCTGGTAGGAAGGGGGGAGTTCGTTGTAGGCATCGAGACTGATGAGCAGCCCCATGGTCACTCCCGGCTCCCACCAGCCCGGCGCATAGTAGTTCTTCGCGATCTGGTGCAGGCCGAGCTTCTCGTCGTCGTACGGCCCCACCCACTCGGTGGCGTCGATGGCCCCGCGCTCGAGGGCTGGATAGATCTCCGGCTGCGCCAGGTTCTGCACGGTCACCCCGAGGCGCGACATGATCTCGCCGCCGATTCCCGGAATGCGGAAGCGCAGGCCGCGCAGCTCGGACAGGCTGTTGACCGGCTGTCGGAACCAGCCTCCCATCTGACCGCCGGTGGAGTTGCAGGGGAACGAGATGATCCCGAAGTCGGAATAGATGTCGTTCATGAGCTCGAGGCCGCCCCCGTGCATCATCCACGAGTACTGCTGGCGAGTGCTCAACCCGAAGGGGATGGCGGTGTCGAAGGCCAGGGCCGGGTTTTTGCCGATGTAGTAGTACCCCGGCGAGACGCCGCACTGGATGGTGCCCTGCATGACCGCGTCCATGACCTGCAATCCGGGGACGATCTCCCCCGCGGCGTACACCCGCATGGTGAAGTTGCCACCCGTGAGTTCCTCGACCCGCTGGGCGACCCGCACGCCTGCCCCGTGGAGGAGATCCACCGTCGGGGTGAAGCTGGTGGCGAGACGCCAGTTCACGCGGGGACCGTCGATGGCGCCCGCACCGGCACCTTCACCGGCCGTCTCGCCGCCGCCGCACGCTCCGAGTGCAGCCACGCCCGCCGCACCCGTACCGGCTTTCTTCAGGAAGTCACGTCTCTTGATCGTCATGTCGAGCCCTGGTCTCCGTTCATCGTTTTTCTTCGGCGGTTCCCGTCACTCCGCCCTTCGTTCATCGGATCGTGCGGGAGCAATGAAGTAATGCCACCCGTCAGTTGGGGCAATTGCTCGCGTCCCTGGCCGTCCGGCCCCGGGCCCGCTGGCGCGGATGGCCCGAATCCCGAATGTTTCCGGCTCTCCATCTCCATTCGCCCACCGAAGGCTCCGAGGCCCCCGATGCTCCGTCTCGCCCTCCCTGTCGCTCTTCTCGTCGCCGCCTCGGCCGCCTCTCCGGCGGTGGCCCAGGACAACGGCACCGTTCGTACCACGGTGGGGGTGGTGTCGTCCCAGCAGTGGATCGCCTCCCAGGTGGGGGCCGATGTACTGGCCGCCGGAGGCAACGCCGTCGACGCTGCCATCGCCACGGGCTTCGCCCTGGCGGTGACTCATCCCACCGCGGGCAACATCGGCGGCGGTGGCTTCATGGTGATCCGCTTCCCCAACGGTCAGTCCACGGCCATCGACTTCCGCGAGAAGGCCCCGTTGGCGGCCCACCCGGAGATGTGGCTGGACGAGAACGGCGAGTACTCGTCACAGATGCACCACCGGAGCCATCTGGCGGTCGGGGTGCCCGGGACGGTGGCCGGCTTCGAGAAGGCCCATTCCCTCTACGGCGAAGCCGAGTGGGCCAGCCTGGTCGACGGGTCGGTGGAGCTGGCAGAGGACGGGTTCGTCCTCAGTGACGCTCTGGCGGGCTCCATCGCCCGGTTCGTGGGACGGACGCCCTACGAGGCGTCGGTCGAGGCGTACTCCCGGGGAGGCACGCCGTACGCGGCGGGCGAGACCATGCGTCTGCCGGACCTCGCCCGCTCACTCGCGCGCATCCGCGACCAGGGCGCCGACGGATTCTACAAGGGCGAGACGGCGCGCCTCATCGCCGCCGAGATGCGCCGCGGCGGAGGGATCATCACCGAGGAGGACCTGGCACTGTACCAGGCACGGGAGCGGACTCCGGTGACGGGCACCTATCGGGGCTACGACATCATCTCCATGCCCCCGCCGAGCTCGGGTGGGGTGGCCATCGTCACCATGCTCAACGTCCTCGAGGCGTACGATCTCGCCTCCATGGGCCACAACAGCGCCGAGTACATCCATCACCTGGCGGAGGCCATGCGCCGGGCGTTCCGGGAGCGGGCCACCTATCTGGCGGACTCCGACTTCGCCGACGTGCCCATCCAGCGCCTGACCAGCAAGGAGCACGCGGCGCGGCTGCGTCGGGACATTCACCCGGAGCGGGCCTCGGTGTCGCACCCCGCCGACGTCATGCTGCCGCCGGAGAGCCCGCAGACGACCCACTACTCCGTGGTGGACGCCGACGGCATGGCGGTCTCGGTGACGTACACGCTGGAGTCCGGCTACGGCTCGGGCATCGTGGTGCCCGGGGCGGGCTTCCTCCTCAACAACGAGATGGGCGACTTCAACGCCGGTCCGGGCATCACGACGGAGGGCGGGCTCATCGGGACAAAGCCCAACCTGGCCCGACCGGAGCAGCGGATGCTGTCTTCCATGTCGCCGAGCATCGTGGGCCGGGACGGCGAGCTCGTGGCCGTCGTCGGTTCGCCGGGCGGCCGGACGATCATCAACACGACACTCCAGCTCATTCTCAACCTCGTCGACTTCGGCATGTCCATCGAAGAAGCCGTGGCGGCTCCGAGGATCCATCACCAGTGGCTTCCGGATCGCATCCGCATCGAAGAGAACGGAACGACCCCCGCTGCGGTCCGACGTCTGGAGGAGATGGGCCACACCGTGCAGATGGGCGGGCGTCAGGGCTCGGCCAACTCCATCGGTGTGGATTCGCGAACGGGTGAGGTCGTCGGCGCCCCTGACCCGAGGAGCCCCGACTCCGGCGCCAGGGCGGGGGGACGCTAGGGGTGGCGCGGAGGGATCGAGGTCGGGGCAGGGGGGCCTCCGAGGCGGCGCCGAGCCATCCGTAGAGGACCGGATTCAGGAACGTCGGCCGGACGATATCGTATTCTCTGGTGCCCGGGCCGGTATCCACGGCTGGGCTCCGGAGTACGCAGGCACCCGCAGCAGCCAGGACGACGACACATGAAGCGCTCCCACCTTCGAGCCCTTTCCGCCGCAGCGGCCCTCTTCTGGGCCGGGGCCGTCTTCGTGGCCGGTGCCTCGCCCGCGCACGCCCAATCCACCGGGCCCACGCACGCGGGCTACGATCCGACGGCTCCCATCGGTGGTCACTACCACGAGGGGGAACTGGGCGAGAAGCTCATGATCCTGGAGTCGGCCCTGAAGTGCGACTGCGGGTGTGGGCTCGATGTCCACTCCTGCCAGTTCCAGATGCAGTGTGGTACCTCCCCGGTCTGGTCGGCCCGCATCCGCGATGCGCTGGAGCGAGGTGAGTCGGTGGAGGCCATTCAGGCATCCTTCGTCGCCGACTTCGGCACCGAGGTTCTGATGATGCCGCCTGCAGAGGGTTTCAACCTCCTCGGCTACTTCCTGCCCATGACGGCCATCCTGGCGGCTGCTGCACTGGTGGGGATGGTGGCACGGGGCAACAGCACCCGTCAGGCGCTGGCGCCCGTCGCCCAGCTGTCGGACGCGGAGCAGGCTCGACTGGCCGAGGCCATGCGGAAGCTGGACGAGGACGAGAGCCCCGACTGGTAGGGCGGGAGCACCGGTAGGGCGGACGGCCTGGACCGGGCGCCTCAGTCCAGGATCTCGACCGTTCCCGTCTGCAAGCAGTACTCGGCACCGATGATCTCGAGGTCCCCCGACCCGCAGAGGTCGTCGACGATCTTCGAGCCGCGCCGCAATTCGGCGGCCGCGTTCGCGACGTTGAGCCGGATGGCTTCTTCCACCACCCGGGAGCGGGCATCCCCCTCGAGGGGGTCGGTCGTGGAAGCGCCCTCGCCGACGATCCGAGCCACGGCCCGCTCCGCGGCCGGTCGGATCCGATCGGTGATGGAGCGCAGATTGTCCGAGAGGTCCGCCTCGGGTCGACTCAGGAGATCCACGGCGGCCGTGACGGCGCCGCAGTCCGTGTGCCCCAGCACGATGATGAGTCGGCTTCCCAGCTGGTCCACGGCGAATTCGACACTCCCGAGCTGTTCGGGGGAGACGACGTTGCCGGCGACGCGGATGACGAAGAGATCGCCGAGGCCCTGGTCGAAGATGAGCGTCGGGGGCACCCGCGAATCGGAGCAGGTCAGGACGACGGTCTCGGGAGCCTGACCGGCGGCCAGGCGCCGCCGGTGATCGGCCTCCTCCTCGGCGAACCGGTTCGCCGTTCCTTCGGCGAAACGGAGGTTTCCTTCACGAAGTCGGTCCAGCACCGGTCGGGGTGAGGGGTCGATGGAACGGGTCACCTGTCAGTCGCCTCGCGATCTCGAGTCCACTCGTCATGGCCCCCTCGACTCGGCCTCCTTCGGTCCAGTCCCCACACGCGCCGATGCCGAGATCGGGGTCGTAGAGGATGTCCCCGATGTCACCGGATGCCAAGGCGTACCCCCACCGGTGGGCGCGGGTGAAGTCCGGGTCGGGTACGTGGCCGACGAGAGCCCTGAGTGCATCGAGGGCGTGCTCCGCGACGGCGTCCCGGTCGTCGTCCCAATGAGCGCGCGTCCATTCCGGGGCGAAGTGAGCGACCCACGCCTCCTCGTCCGGACGGCCGGGCTTGCTGGAGTCGCGGGCGGCCCAGCTCAGCGGGCCGGTCCTGATGAACGCGCCGTCGAAGCCGACGTCGATTCGCTCCGAGAAGGCCATCATCACGGCCCAGCAAGGCTGCATTTCCACGTCCCGGGCCCGGGCCCGGAGTTCGGGCGCTGCTTCGAGGAGCGGCACCGCTTGAGGAGCCGGCACCGCCACGACGACCTCGTCGAAACCGGCGTAGTCCAGCCCATCCGCGCCGGTGAGCACCCATTCACCGGCGAACCGGCGGACGCCCTCGATTCGGATGCCCGTCCTGACGTCGAGTTCGCGGGCGAGATGCAGGGCCAGGTCCACCATGCCCGGCACGGCCACGTAGCGTCGGGCTTCGTTGGCGGCCCAGGTGCCGTCGCCGTCGATGTAGACGAGCCTTCCGTCCCACTCGCGGACGACACCCCCTGCCTGCAGATCCTCCAGCCACGCCCGGCCGGCGTCACCGTGCACTGTGAAGTACTGGGCGCCGTGGTCGAAGCGACGGGGGCCATGCTCCCGGGTGTTCGCTCGACCGCCGGGCCGTCGACCCTTGTCGAAGACGACGACGGCGTGGCCGGCCTCAGTGAGTGCTCGGGCGGCTGTGAGGCCGGCGAGCCCCGCCCCGACTATTCCGACCCGGTGCCGCCCCTGGGTGCCCTTTCCAGGCTCTCGCGCGGGTGTCAAGCCGAACGAACCCGCCCGAGGCCGCCATCCACACCGAGAACCTGGCCGGTGACCCAGCTCGCCTCGTCGGACAGGAGCCATCGGATGGCGTGCGCCACGTCTTCCGGGGAGCCGATACGGCGCAGCGCGTGCATCGCCTCTGACGATGCTCTGGCCTTCTCGTTCCCGGTGATGCGCTCGGTGAGCGGTGTCTCGACGAGCCCGGGTGCCACGGCGTTGACGCGAACCCCGGCAGAGCCATACGTGGCGGCCGCGGAGCGGACCATGGCGTCGATGCCCCCTTTGGCGGCGGCAATGGCCTCGTGATTCGGGAGGCCGATGGACGCTGCCGCCGTCGACACGAAGACGATGGCGCCGCCGTTCTTCCGGAGGGCCTTCGAAGCGGACCGTAGAATGGCGAAGGAACTCGTGAGATTGGTGTGGAGGGTGTCGGCCCACTCGTCCGAACTGGTCAGGTGGGATGGCTTGAGCAACACACTGCCCACGCAGCTGACGACGCCGTCGAGGCCCTCCAAAGCATCGTCCGCTTCTTCGATGACCGAAGCGACGTCGTCGAAGACGGTGGCGTCGGCAGGCAGGGAGAGGGCGTCGAGTTCGCTTGCGAGGGCGCTCAGTCGATCGGTGTCGCGGCCGGACAGTGCCAGGTGGGCGCCCTCTCGTGTCAGCAGCCGGGCCAGCGAAGACCCCACCCCTCCGTAGGCGCCGAAGACGAGGAACCTGGAGGTGGATGCGCTCATGACGTCGGTGCTGCGGTAGCAGTCGTGGGGGCGGGCTGATCGAGGACGATGCCGGCGGCACACCGACCGGAGAGCAAGGCTCCCTGGATGGATCCGAACTCGGCGTGGTCTCCGGCAACGACCACCCCGTCGGGTCGGCGGCGGGCGCCTTTCCCGGGGATGCTGCCTGCGGGGTGCCGAGGGAGCGCGTGGGGGACTGAGTAGGTCCGGAGGTGCGTCCACCGGTCCACCGACTCGCCGAACCATCGTCGGAGTTGGCGCGGTGCTTGGACTCGGAACCCGTCGGGGTCTTCGGCGGCCGCGCCGACGCCCGAGACCGACACCAGGTGCATTCCATCCGGGGCGTAGGCCGGCGAGATGGAGCTCATGACGGCTACGTGGTTCACGGGGCCCGTGCCCTCGCCGTCGAGAACCAGCATGGCATCCCTGACGGGAGGCGTTCCGCAGACGAAGTACGACGTGACAGTGGCCTTGGAGTCCGGAACGTCCTCGTCCAGCAGCGAGGCGCAGCCCTGCCCGTCCGCGGCGACGACGATGTGGTCGGCCGAGACGGACGTTCCGTCGTCCATGATGGCGCCGGTGGGAGTCAGCGCTCTGACTCTGGCCCCCAGGGTGATTCGTCCGGCGAGCGGCTCGGCCAGAAGCTCGGGCAGGCGCTGCATGCCCTCCGCGGGCACCGCGGCATCCCCCGCCGCGAAGCATCGGAAGTAGTATCGGAAGAGCCGCGCCGACGTGGTCAGGTCGCGTTCCAGAAACACCCCGCCGAGGAATGGACGGAAGAAGGAATCAATGAAGCCATCGGAGAAACCCAACGCCTGGAGTTCCTCCAGAGTCGACCGGTCCGGGCCATCGAAGCACTCAGCCGCCGGACGGCCGAGAAGACGGCGGCGCAACGAGGCCACTTTCATCTTGTCGCTCATGGATCCCACCTGCGCACCCAACGTCGAGATGGCACTCGACGGGTTCCGGTAGGGGTCCCCGAGGGTCTCCAGCCGCCGGCCGGACCAGATCATGCTGCCGGCCGTGAAGGGCGCGAGGTCGAGCCTTTCGAGGTCTACCTGTTCCTGAACCTCCTCGTACGCGGTGAGGAGCACCTGGAAGCCGCGGTCGAGTCGGAATCCGTCGACTTCATCGGTACGGATGCGTCCACCCACGGCGTCGGACGCGTCGACGAGGTGGGCTTCGACGCCGCCCGCCACCAGTTGCCGGGTCGTTGCGAGGCCGGCGAGTCCGGCGCCGATGACGAGCACGTCCGTCGAGTGGGGCAAGGGAGCAGAGTTGGTCATGGTCTGTTCATCTTATGTGTAATGTTGAACGAAAAGTAGGACAGCTCTTGCACGTTGTCCAGGTATTTGTTTATGGTTTGTTCAACAATCAATCTCGGAGAGGCCCCATGACTACTCTCGCAATCATCGCCCAGGTGATCATCGCCCTCGGCATCTTCAACGTCTGGATCATCCGACGGGATCGTCCATCCCCCTACCGCCCGGACGGCGCTTCGAACATGGAGGAGGAGTTCGAGCGGTACGGGCTCCCCGACTGGGTTCGTCTCGCCGTCGGGTCCACGAAGGTCGCGCTGGCGCTCCTGCTTCTCTTCGGCGTGCTGTTCACTCCCCTGGCGACGGCTGCCGCGGCGGCCATGGCGTTTCTCATGATCTCCGCCGTCGTCGCTCATGTTCGGGTCGGGGATCCGTGGACCAAGGCGGTTCCGGCAGCCGTCATGCTGGCGCTCTCCGCCATCGTGGTCATCGGCCACTCCGTCTGACGGTCCCAGGCGATGTTCACCCTGGAGTTGATGCACCTGCTGGCGACGACCTTCATGGCGGGGCTCATCGTCTTCGTGCAGGTGGTGCACTATCCGCTCTTCGCCCTCGTTGGAACCGCTGACTTCGTGGCGTACGAGCGGGAGCACATGAAGCGGACGGGCTGGGTGGTGGTTCCGCCCATGCTCGCCGAGCTCCTCACGGCGGTCTGGCTCGCCTCGGAGACGGCGGGCTCCCCCCACGGGGGCATCGCCTTCGTCGGCCTCGGGATCCTCGCGGTGATCTGGCTCTCCACCTTCTCGCTACAAGCGCCGGCCCACGGGCGGTTGGCGGCGGGCTTCGACGGCGCCGTCCAGCGCCGACTGGTCGCCACCAACTGGATCCGGACGGTGGGGTGGTTGGCGCGGGTACCCTTGGCGGTGGCACTGGTCGGATGACCGGGCGCCACATCCTGGTGCTCGGCGATCAGCTGAACCGATCGGTGGAGCCGCTGGCGTCGGCGGCGCCGTCGTCGACCAGCGTTCTGATGATCCAGTCGAAGGCGCTGGCCGAGGCGCTACCCCACCACAAGCAGAAGCTGGTTCTGGTCGTCTCCGCCATGCGCCACTTCGCCCAAGAGCTGAAGTCGGAGGGCTTCGAGGTGGACTACCGCAAGTGCGCCAGCTTCGAGGAGGGGGTCACGGGCTACCTGAACGACCACCCGGGAGCGACCCTCCAGGTCATGCGGCCCACCGACTGGGGCTACGAAGATCGGCTCCATGAGGCGGCGAAGTCAGCCGGTGGTTCCCTCGAGGTCGTGGAGAGCGGTTTGTGGCTCACCACGGACGACGACTTCGACGGCTGGGCCGAGGGGCGGAAGTCTCTGCGCCTGGAGTACTTCTATCGGGAGCAGCGGAAGCGTCGCGGCTGGCTCATGGACGGGGACGACCCAGTGGGCGGCCAGTGGAACTACGACGAGAAGAACCGCCAGACGCCGGACAGCGATCACACCTTCCCGGATGCTCCGACCTTCGAGCCCGACGAGATCACTCGTTCGGTGATCAACGAGGTGGAAGAGGCGTTCCCCGACCACTTCGGCGCGACGGGCGGTTTCGCCTGGCCGGTGACCCGCCAGCAGGCTCTCGTGGCCCTCGATGACTTCCTGGAGCACCGGCTGCCCGGCTTCGGGCCGTACGAGGACGCCATCGTCGAGGACGAACCGGTCCTCTATCACAGCCTCCTCAGTGTCCCCCTCAACCTCGGGCTCCTCACGGCGGAGGAGGTGTGC
Organism: Phaeophila floridearum; assembly: GCA_036784835.1. NCBI lineage: Eukaryota > Viridiplantae > Chlorophyta > Ulvophyceae > Ulvales > Phaeophilaceae > Phaeophila > Phaeophila floridearum. The sequence goes on from JAYMFU010042135.1 coordinate 9,650, forward strand.
GAACGTGCCCTCGAGCGGTGGGAGGAAGGCGACGACGTGCCCATCCAATCCATCGAGGGGTTCATCCGTCAGATCCTCGGGTGGCGCGAGTTCATACGCCACGTCTACCGCACCAGGATGCCGGAGCTCAAGGACGCCAACGGGCTCGAGCACGATCTGCCGCTGCCGGCGGCGTATTGGGGTGGCGAAACGGACATGAGGTGCGTGGGAAGCAGCGTGGCGCAGCTCGTTCGCACGGGCCACACCCACCACATCCAGCGGCTCATGATTTTGGGCAACTTCGCGCTCATCGCCCGGGTGGATCCCAGGGAGCTCAACGAGTGGTTCCTCGGCAGCTACGTGGATGCCCTGGATTGGGTGGTCACACCGAACGTAATGGGCATGAGCCAGTTCGCCGATCTCGGGTCCTTCACGTCGAAACCCTACGCGGCCAGCGCCAACTACGTCCACAAGATGAGCGACTACTGCGCAGGCTGTCGCTACGATCGGAATAAGACCGTGGGGGACGACGCCTGTCCTCTGAACAGCCTCTACTGGTCGTTCATCGACCACCACCGGGAGCGCTGGTCGGGAAACCACCGCATGGCGTTCATGGTCAAGAACTGGGAGCGACGCGGCCAGGAAGACCGCTCGGAGATTCTTGCCAAGGCCGAGTCGGTTCGGGAAGCGCTCACGGCCGACGGAGTGTGAGGGTCAGGAAGTCCGAGGGTCCGCGGGCGCGGTGCCCTGCCTGCCGGCCCCCTCAGTCCTTCAGCTTCGCCGTGAGCGTCCGATCCAGGGCGTTGGCGAAGGCTCGTTTGTCAGAGCCGCTGTAGGCGCTCGGTCCGCCGGTTTCGACGCCGGTGCTGCGGAGCGAGTCCATGAAGTCCCGGATGGAGAGACGCTCCCGCACGTTCTCCTCCGTGTACTGCTCGCCCCGGGGGTCCAGGACGTGGACGCCTTGCTCCACCAACACGGCGGCCAGGGGGATGTCGGCGGTGATGGCCAGGTCACCCGGGTCCGCGCGCTCGGCGATGTAGTGGTCGGCGACATCGGGCCCGTGGCGAACGAGCACCGTGGTCACCCAGCGGTTGTTCGCCGGCGTGGAGAGGCGATGGTTCGCCACGAGGACGGCGGGGATCTCGAGCCTCTTCGCCGCCCGGTAGACGATCTCCTTCACGTCGCGGGGCGCTGCGTCGGCGTCGACCCATATGGTGAAGCTGGCGCCCGCTCCTTCTCCGGTGCCCAGCCCGTCTCCGGCGCCCAGCCCGTCTCCGGCGGACGTCACTCGCCGCTGGGGACGAGGACCCACTCCTCCTGCGGCGCCACCAACCACTCGGCCCCGTCGTCGGTGATGACGACCATCTCCTCCACCGAGATGGTCTTCGTCGTCCCGTCGTCCCGGGTCCAGCCGAAGAAGCCGTCGAAGGCGAACGTCTGACCCGGGAGGAGTCCACGGGCGGCGTCTCCCCGGGGAGGTGCACCACCAGCGGCCCCGCCCAACCGTGGCCCGACATCGTGGGCCCAGTAGCCCACGGGGTGGCCGGTACTCCAGATGATGGGGATGGAACCATGGGCCTCCAGAAGCTCCCGCTGGGCCCGGTCCACGTCCCACCCGGTGGCTCCGGGCCGCATTGCGGCGAAGGCCGCCCGGCTTCCCTCTCTGGCATACTCCCACCGCTCCTGCATCTCCGGGGGCGCCTCGTCCTCCCCCGGGCGTAGGACGTAGGCGAAGCGTTGGATGTCGGTGACCCAGATGCCGTGGACCTTGATGCCGAAGTCCGTCTGGATCACGTCGCCGTGCTCGATGACCTTCTCGGTGGAGTGGGAGTGACCGCGGTCCGGCCCCGAGTTCACGTTGGGGTTCTGGTCCGGGGCCCAGCCGTCGGTCACACCGAGCTCGGCCATCCTCCGCTTGAGGAAGCGAGCCACTTCGGCATCGGTGGTCACCCCGGGCTCGATCATGGCATAGGCCTCGAGCTCCAACTCCTCGGTGAGGCGTGCCGCCCGTGTCATGATGTCCACTTCGCGATCGAGCTTCACGGACAGCCATTCGATGACGACGTCTTCGGACGAGACGAGGCGAGACGTGAGCTCGGGCCCGAGGGCGTCTTCCAGGGCGTTCCGCTGCGTCCACGAAAGCCCGTCGGCGATGTTGCGACCGCTGCTGTTCACGGCGATACGGGCGGGGTCGCGCGCGCGGAGCTCCTCGGCCACGGCGGCGTAGGTGCTCATTCCGCGTGGAATGGCTCGGACCGAATCCAGCGGCGTCACCTCCGCCAGAGCCGTGGACTCGGTCTCCGGCGAAACGGCCAGGGACTCGAGCCCTCCGTCATCGTCGACGAAGAAGAGGAATCCGGCCAGGCCGCCTGCGTTCTCGGCTCCGACGTGGGACGCGATGGGATCGTTGGCGTTCTCCCGGGCCAGGACGACCCAGGCGTCGACGCCGGCCCTCTGCATCGCCGGACCGAGGAGGGTGCGGATCCGCTCCTCGCGGATGGAGGGCCAGAGGTCGGGATCGTCGGGGAAGGGGAGAGCGGCGACGTCCGCCCCCCCCGCAGCCGCCGGCCGGTCGCCGCCGTCGGCGCACCCTGATGCCACCGTGGCCAGAGCCAGGAAGCCGACGCCCACCAAGCGCGGAGCAGCCGGCAAGCGTAGAGCAGCCGGCCGACGCAGAACAGCCGGCCAACGCAGAACAGCCGGCCAACGCAGAACAGCCGGCCCCATCACCCCTCCTTCCGTGTGGCGCCGTAGACAGCGAGGCCCACGCCCAGCGCCAGCAGGCCTCCCGCGGCCAGCGGGGGAATCTCGAACTCCCGCTCCACGTCCGCCGAGGCCGACAAGGGGCCCAGCTCCATGGTCTCCCGCTCCGTGTACGGGATGCCGCCGAGCCAGAGGCCCACGCCACCCAGTGCGGCCAGAACGATACCGATGACGACCCAGCGCATACCACACCTCCTGCCATGATTCTCGACTGCCGGCCCCTACCATCGCACGGGGGCGACGCCCCGTACAGGATCCTTCGGTGGGTGCCCCGTATTATGCTCACGAATCCAACAGAGGAGAGATCCATGCACGCGAGACATGCTTCCCTCGCCCTCTCGGCCTCGCTGTTCATGGCGGCCGATGTGGAAGCCCAGCGGTTCGTCGCGGTACCGCCGCCACCGGATCAGCCCATGGCGGAGGATTTCGATCCGCAGCGGGCGCTCTTCTTCGCCCAGCCGAACTTCACCCCACTCCGAAACCCGGAGTGGCGACCCCTGGACGACGTGGTGGGCGACGAGGTCGCCGACGACACGCCCGTCCTGGTCTTCGAAGCCGGGGGAGAGACACTGGTGCTGGTGTCGAGCCAGATGTCGTACCACCACGTCGCCCAGGGTGAGATGGCGGGTGAGCCGTGGATGGTGACCTTCTGAGTGGTCTGCAACTCAGGGGTCAGGATGACTCCACGCGTGGACGGCGACGTTCACTGGTTCGCCGAGCAGGGCCTCTTCGACGGCCTCTTCCTCATGCGTGACGAGGAGTCGGGGACCTACTGGGATCACATGACCGGCGATGCCGTCTATGGGCCGATGGTGGGCTCGTCTCTCGAGGTGCAGCCGCTGGTGATGACAACGGCCGAGCAAGCCCTGGAGATGGCCCCCGATGCGCGCATCACCCTGTCGGACCAGGCCATCCGCCGGGACAGCGACATGAAGGTGGAAGGTCTGCTGGCGGGAATCCGGGGCCGACTGAACGCGTTCTTCCAGGGGACCGTGGCGGCGGAGGACGACCGACGCCCCACCATGGACCTCGGTCTCGGTCTCTGGACGGACCGCGACGCGACGTACTACCCCATGGACCGGGTGCGTGAAGAGGGACGGGCCATCGTCGACAGCTTCAACGGCGAGAACGTGCTCGTCTTCATCGACCCGAAGACGTTCGTCCTTTCCGCGTTCATCGTCGGCGGAGCCGACCCCGAGTGGGATGGCGACGTCCTGCGACTGTCCGACGGCAGCTTCGTGGAGAACGGCGTGCTGCACGACGACGCGGGCGACGCCATCGACGGCGCTCGCCCGTTGCAGGTCTTCACCCGCTGGTACGGCTTCTCGCTGACCTTCCCCGAGACGGAGATCTGGGGGGAGGGGTAGGCTGGACGCTTTCGCGGTCGCCGGGCGGTGTCGCACGGCCGGCGAGCTCGCCCCGCCGTTGGCCTACCCGTCGACGTACGTCAGATACCCGTGGGGGTCGTCGGTCTCTCCACGGACGGTCTCCAGGAAGCGCTTCTGGATGTCGAGGGTGATGGGTCCGGCCTTACCGGCTCCGATCTCGATCCGGTCCACGCTGCGCACCGGGGTCACCTCGGCGGCGGTACCCGTGAAGAAGATCTCGTCGACTGTATAGAGCTCTTCCCGCGGGACCGGCCGGGCGTCCACCTCGTAGCCGAGGTCACGGGCCATCTGGATGACGGCGCTCCGGGTGATCCCCGCCAGAGACGTTCCGTCGAGGACGGGTGTGATGATGGTGCCGTCGTGGACGAGGAAGAGGTTCATGCCGCTGCCCTCGCTCACCAGACCGCTGGGGCCGAGGGCGATGGCATCGACGTAGCCGTTCTGCACGGCCTCCATCTTCATGAGCTGGGCATTCACGTAGTGGCCGCCGGCCTTCGCACGCGCCGGGAAGGTGTTCGGCGCCATCCGGTTCCACGAAGAGACGCAGACGTCGACGCCGGCCTCGAGGGCCTCCGTGCCCAGGTAGGTACCCCAGCCCCACGCGGCCACGTAGGTCTCGATGGGGCTCAGCGTCGGATTCAACCCCGGCGTGCCGTACCCCCGGAGGATCATGGGGCGGATGTAGCAGTTCTCCAGCTCGTTCTTGCGGATGACCTCGAGGCAGACGTCGAACAGGGTGTCGGCGTCGTACTCGGGGAGCATCCGGTAGATGGTGGCCGAGCCGATGAGGCGCTGAATGTGCTCACGGAGTCGGAACACTGCCGGCCCGCGCTCGGTGGGGTAGGCCCGAATCCCTTCGAAGACCGAAGTCCCGAACTGTACGGCGGTGGCGAGGAGGTGAACCCTGCAGTCGTGCCAGGCGACGTACTCACCGTCCTTCCAGATCCAATCCGCCTCCTGAAAACCCACTGCGCCCATTAGAGAAGTCCTTTGATCCAGCCGCCGTCGACGGCGACCGATTGTCCGGTTACGTAAGATGCCTGCTCGGAGCAGAGGAACGCGGCGACGGCTCCGAGTTCGGGAGGGTCGGCGAGTCTCCCCAGGGGAATCTCCGATGCCCAGCCATCGTAGACCTCGTCGATGGTCTTCCCGTCGCGCTCGGAGACCGCTTCCGCCAAATGTATGAGGCGCTCCGTGCGTGTATAGCCCGGGAGCACGTTGTTCACCGTCACGTTGAACGGGGCGACCTCGTTGGAGACGGTCTTGGCGAAGCCGGTGACGCCGGCGCGGATGGAGTTGGAGAGGATGAGTCCCTCCACCGGCTGCTTCACTGAAATGGACGTCACGTTGACGATGCGTCCCCAGCGTCGCTCCTTCATTCCCGGGAGAGCGGCGCGAACGAGATTGACCACGCTCTCGAAGTTTTGGGCGATGGCCTCGCTCCAGACTTCCGCCGAATGATCCTCGAACATCCCGGCAGGTGGCCCTCCGGTGTTCGTGACGAGGATGTCCACCTGACCGAACGCCTCCTCGGCCTTCCGAATGAGCGTCTCCGCTCCGTCGGACGGCGTCAGGTCCATGGCGACGGCCGCGACATCCGCGCCCGTGGCAGCGACGATCTCCGCTTTCACCCCTTCCAGCTTGTCCGGCGAGCGGGAGTTGATGACGAGCTTGACGCCTTCCGCCGCGAGAGCGTCGGCGATGGCCCTCCCGAGTCCCTGACTCGAGCCCGCGACGACGGCGACCCTTCCCTCGATTCCGAGATTCATGCGTGGTTCCTTCGGCGACCCTTACGGGCCCGGCCGGGTCAGCGGTCCTGGAAGTAGGAGTCGGTGCCGTCGAGCCAGTCCTGACGGGGCGGGCTGAAGACGTCGACATCGAAGGTGTCCTCGAGGGCTTCCGCTTTGTGGGGCACGTTCGACGGGATGTACATGACCTCGCCGGTCCTCACCACCCGCTCTTCGTAGCCCGGCTCCCCCTCGTCGCCGATCCAGAAGTGCAGGGCGCCGCTCACCACCCAGGTGAGTTGCTCGTTTTCGTGGGAGTGCTTGGGCACGATGGCGCCCTTATCGAGATGGACGTGGGCGAGCATCATGCGATCGCCGGTGAAGAGTTGGCGGGCGATGTCGTGGGTAACGACCTCGCGCTCGATGTCGGCCCAGGTCTCGTGACGTACCAGGGAGTCGCTCATGGGGTGCTCCGATGCGCAGCGGGCTTCGCGCGGCGTACGGCGGGTTTCGGTCGTCCCCGGCGGGTTGCGCCGAGGTTCGAGGACCGGCCAAAGGGCGGCACCCGGGGCCGTATGTCAATGGGGTCGCCCGACATCGGGGACCCGGGGGGCGGCTCAGTCCCTGAGCGACACGGCCGCGTCCACCCGACTCGCTCGACGAGCCGGAATCCAGGCGGCGAGAGTGGCCGACGCCAGGAGTACCAGGGACGCGGCGGCGAGGGTCGGGATGTCCATGGTGGACACCTGGAAGAGAAGCGAGCCGAGGGCCTGGCCCAGCCCGTAGGTCACCACCCCGCCGAGGACGATGCCCATGACGCAGATGGCCAAGCCCCGCGCCAGGATCAGGCGAATGAGACTCGATGGTTCGGCGCCGAGCGCGATGCGGATCCCGAACTCCCGGATCCGCTGGGACGCGCCGTAGGACACGAGACCGTAGAGCCCCACAACCGCCAGGAAGAGGGCCAGTGCGGCGAAGGCGGTCACCAGGTAGCCGATGGTGCGGGTTTCGGACATCGTATCCACCACTGTGGCCTGCACGTCGAAGACGCGGGCCGGCGGCATGTCGGGATCCAGGGAGGCGATGACGCCGCGCAGGACCCCCTGGGTTCTCGACTCTTCCGATCCAGCGCCCACCACGAGGGCCATGGACCAGGGCAGGTACTGATGGGCGATGGGGTAGTAGACCGCGGGATTCGCCGACTGCCGCAGCGACCTCGATTGGACGTCGCCGACGACGCCGACCACCCGCCAGGCGGGGTCTCCCGCCAGCTCCTGGCCCACGGGGTTCTCGTCAGGCCAGAAGAGCGCGGCCAGGGCCTCGTTGACCACCACGACCCGCTCAGGCTCGTCGTCGAAGCCGCGAAGGGCTCGCCCCTGTAGCACGGGGATGCCCAGGGTCTCGAAGTAGGCGGGGCCGACGACGTTGTACTCGGCTTCGAACGAGGCGTCCTCGCGCCCGACGGGCTGGACGGAGGCTCGGCTCTGTCCCCCGACGAGAGGAAGCTGGCTCGCCAACGTCACGCCTTCGACGCCGGGGAGGGCCCCGGCCGACTCGTACATGCGCCGATAGAAGGCCTGACCCGTCTCTCTGTCATAGCGGCCGGTGGCGTAGAGGCCAACGAACGCCGCGGAGAGCCCGTCGGCCTCGAAGCCCGGGTCGGCGCTGTAGGCGTTGAAGACACTGCGCCCGAGGAGGGCCGCGCCGGTGACCAGGGCCAGGGACAAAGCCAGTTGGGACACCACCAGCGCATCTTGGAGCCGGCTTCGGCCTCGACGCAGCGTACTCGACCCTTCCCGGAGGGTGCGGGCAGCGTCCGACCGTAGGGTGGCCCACGCCGGCGCCACGCTAAGGGTCAGCCCAGCCAGGACGCCGATGACCACCAGGAAGGTGAAGACACGTGCGTCGGGGTGCAGGGAGACCGACACCTGATATGGCATGACGCGCGGCAACAACTCGCCGGCGGAGATGACCAGGGGCAGGGAAAGCCCCATGGCCAGGAGGGCGAGGAGACACCCTTCGGTGACCAGCTGGCGCACGAGTCGGCCACTGCCAGCGCCCAGCGCGATGCGCACACCCACCTCCGTGGTCCGTCCAGCCGCCCGAGAGAGGAAGAGGTTGGCGACATTGGTGCAGGTCAGGAGGAGGACCAACACGACGATGACGGCCAGGATGGTGGACATCCGCGCCGCTTCCCGTCGGTCGGTGGGGTCGAGGCCGATGCCCTCCGCGAGCTCGACGACGATGCCGTCGTGGACCGAGTCGACGGATCGGAGTCGCGTAGCCACCACGCCCATGGCGGACCGCGCTTCGGCGAAGGTGACCCCCTCTTCGAGACGGCCGACCACGTCGAGCCAACTCCAACCCCAGGATTCGGTGAGCCGGACCTGTTCGATGTACGCGTTCATCACTGCCGGGGCGTAGACCTCGGGATTGAACCCGACGCTCTCGATGCCCACGAACCCCGGTGGCGTGACCCCGATGACCTCCCACGCTTCCCCTCCGACGTCCACCGTGCGGCCGACGATGTCCGGGTCGGATCCGTAGCGGCGGACCCACAGGTCGTGGCTCAGGACCAGGACGCGATGGCCTCCCGGCTCCAGGTCGTCGGCGGGCTGAATCAGGCGGCCGAGGTGCGGGTTCACACCCAGGAGGGCGAAGTAGTTCCCGGTGACCAGGCGCCCGGAAACGCGCTCCGCCGTCTCGCCTCTACCGATGACGAACGCCTCCCCGGACGACCCACCCACGGCGGAGAAGACCCGCCCCTCTGCGGCGATGAGGCGCATGGCGGGCCACGACCACGAATCCCACTTGGGGTCCTCCTCGAACGAACGACCGATTTGGACGAGGCGCTCGGCTTCGTGTATGGCCGGCGGTGAGCGGAGCACCAGTCCGTTGATCAGCGAGAAGATCGACGCGTTGGCACCGATGCCCAGGGCAAGGGTCAGCGCGGCGACGACGACGAAGCCCGGCGCTCTGCGGAGCATCCGGAACGAATAGCGAGCGTCCTGCATCAGACTGTCCATCGACCACCCCTCCACTCTCATCCACACGGCGTGGGGGATCGCCCCCACCACGAATCCGGTCGTTCCCGGCAGGCCGGACGTCCCCGCGGCCCTGGCCTTCTCGAGCGTTTCCAACTCCCCGCGCCATTCCTCCAACCACTCGGCCCTGTCGCGCCCCGGCACCAGCGCCGACAGGAGGCGGAGGAGGAGGTCGAAGCGCGCGGGGCGGTGGGCCATCGTCAGCCCGTCGAACCGGCGGAAAGCTCGGCGGCGAGCGTCGCGAGGCGCTCTGAGCCGCTCACCAAAGCATCCGCCCCTTCGGCGCTCAACGAGTAGTAGCGCCGCCGGGGCCGACCCTCCCGCTCGGCGACTCGCTGGTCTTCCCACTGGGCCGTCACCAGACCCCGCTTCTTGAGGCGTCCCAGCGTCGGATAGACGGTGCCCGACGGCATGCCCGTTTCCTGGACGATATCAAGGCCATAGGCCACTCCGTCACGAATGGCGCCGAGGATGCGCAGGGACGTGATTCCCAGGGATCGCGGCATAGGATGTTCCCAGTGTAGAAGTGTAAGGTAAGTAGTATGATACGGATCGCCGTGCGTCAAGACGAAGCAAGTGACGGGATCACGGAGACTCGCTCGGGGTTGGATCGTCCGAAGGATCGTTCGAAGTCCGTCCCCGCGAGGCGAGCATGGCCGAGAAAGTCGAGAAGTCGGAACAGGAGTGGCGCTCGATCCTCTCCGATCAGGAGTACCGCGTTCTCCGGAAGAAGGGGACCGAGCGGGCGTTCACCGGTCGGTATCACGACGAGAAGACGCCGGGCATGTACCGGTGTCGGGGATGCGGCACCCCCCTCTTCTCGTCGGCGACCAAGTACGATTCCGGGACGGGATGGCCCTCCTTCTACGACGTGGTGGACGGAGACAACGTCCGCGAGGAGGACGACCGGAAGCTCTTCATGAAGCGGACGGAGGTCCTCTGCGCCACGTGCGATGGGCATCTCGGTCATGTCTTCCCCGACGGTCCGCAGCCCACCGGGCTGAGGTACTGCATCAACTCAGCCGCGTTGGAGCTCGATCCGGCCGAGGGCGAAGGCGCCTCGTGAGACCTACCTCGTGGTCGAGACTCGGGGCCGTCGCACTGGCGGCGTCGGTCCTCTCCGCCTGTGGTGGTGGCCCGGCGCCGGCACCTCAGCCTGGCGAAAGCCGTGGCTTCCCACCGGACCTCCGAGGGCGAAGCGTCATGCTCCTGCCCGTGCAGCAGAACCTCGGAATCCCGGGAGATCCCAGCGCGGAGCTCGCGTTCGCTCTCACCAGCCGGACCGAGGAGGTGGAGTGGATCCTGGAGGAGGACATCCAGGAGGTGCTCAGGCGCTCGCCGGGCATGGACGCGGACACCCGGGGGCTGCCGGTGGCGGTATTCCGGCAGGCCGCCGTCGAGCGAATCGGCGATCCGCTGTACGGCCAGATCAGGCGGATGGCGGCCTTGGTGGGCGCCGATATCGCGGTGCTGCCGGTGGCCGTCTCGTTCGAAGCGAATCCGGAGTTGCCCGACGCGACCCCCCGGGTCCGGTTCATGGCCACGATCCTCGATGCCCGGACCGGGAGGGTCCTGTGGTTCGGCATCGAGGAGGGTGACGACCACCCCCGGGAGGATCCCCGGGCGTTGGCGTCCGCGGCGGAGCGGCTGGCACGAACCGTTCTATGGTATGCCGGAGGGTGAGATCAGGATGAGACTCGGGGGGGAGGGTCATGTGCGGCGGCATGGTGGGGGACGGGCGGTGGCAGGATTGGCGCTGGTAGCCGCGGCGAGCCTGGCGGCGTCCGGTTGTGTCGATCGGCCCGATCTGACCATGCCGACGGCCGACCAGGTGGAGACGTACTACGAGTACGCCGAGGGGCTCGAGGCCGAGATCGTCGGCAACGTCGCCGTCCTGACCGTGGAGCAGTCGGCTCAGCAGCTTCGGCAGGGTGGCCGCCTTTGGGCTCGGGTCGGACCCTATATCTTCCTCTTCACGGACGAGACCCGACAGCTCCTCGAGGACTTCCCGGGGCTGGCCGGCGTACGCGTCACCACACGGGTAGGCACCGCCCAGGTGGCGACGGCTCTGCTGGCTCGGGAAGACATGCCGGACATACTCTGGCGTCGCTCGCTGAACATCGCGGGCAAGGCGAGACGCGACGGCACGCAGCAGATGACGCTCCTCGAGGATCTGGTGGACTGGGGCGAGTCCCATACCGAATTCGAATACAACCCGCGATTCACACGGCGCTGACCGACAGCGGACCCTGCCGGGCCGCACCCGGCGGTGACTGATCCGCACACCCTCCATACAGCAAGCCATGGCACAGACCATCACCGTGATTCCCGGGGACGGGATCGGACCCGAAGTCACCGAGGCGACCCTCGAAGTTCTGAGGGCCGCTGGCGCCGAGCTCGAATACGACATGCAGCTCGCCGGCCTCATTGCATTGAAGGAGCTTCGCAACCCGCTGCCCCAGGCCACCCTGGACTCGGCCGAGAAGAACCGCCTGCTCCTCAAGGGTCCTCTCACCACGCCGTCGGGCTCCGGCTTTCGCTCCATCAACGTGGAGCTTCGGAAGGCCTTCGACCTCTACGCCAACGTCCGGCCGGTACGGACCATCGTCCCCGGTGGGCGCTACGAGGACATCGATCTCGTTCTCATCCGCGAGAACACCGAGGGACTGTACGTCGGCGTCGAGCACTACATCGGCATGCACGGCGATCCACGCGCCGCGGCCGAGTCGGTGATGATCATTACCCGCTTCGGGGCCGAGCGGGTCGTCCGCTACGCCTTCGACTACGCTCGGAAGAACGGTCGGAAGAAGGTCACGCTGGCCCACAAGGCCAACATCCTCAAGTACACCCAGGGGCTCTTTCTGGACGTGGGCGAAGAGGTGGCCAAGGAGTACCCCGACATCGAGTGGGAAGACCGGATCATCGACGCCACCGCCATGCAGCTCGTCCTGGATCCGTACCGCTTCGACGTCCTGGTCATGGAGAACATGTTCGGCGACATCCTCTCGGATCTCATGGCCGGACTGGTGGGTGGACTCGGCTTCGCGCCCGCCGGCAACATCGGCGCGGACGCCGCCATGTTCGAGGCCGTCCACGGCTCGGCACCGGACATCGCCGGCCAGGGGATCGCCAACCCCACCGGTCTCCTCCTGTCGGCGTGCCTCCTTCTGGAGCACGTGGATCAACACGAGACCGCACGCCGGATCCGCGACGCGGTGGACGCCGTGGTCCAGGAAGGCACCGCTCGCACCGTCGATATGGGCGGAAAAGCGAACACGAAGGAGTACACCGCGGCCCTGGTGAAGGCGCTGGCCTGATGGGGCGCCGTGGCAAGATGGGCCTGGGCTCGGCGAGGTCGTAGGCGAAGCCGACGATGGAGATGGAGCGGAAGGTGTCGTGGCGTGACCGGTACCCGGACGAGGTTACGTGTGTCCGGTGCCTGGACGTCTACGACCAGCTGCTCCTGGACCGACTCCTCTGGTGCGAGTCGTGTCGTGCCAAGGCGCGCAACCGCGCGACGTGGTGGGGCTGGGCGGGAGGGTTCGCCTTCGGAGGCATCGTCGCCGCGTACGTGTGGCTCGTCATCCGGCCCAGCGACCTGGTCATCGGCGGCTGGATCGCCACCATGGTCGCCGCTGTCTGGATCGGATCGAAAGTGGCGCGGGAGTTCGTCTACGGCGCCATGCGCTTCCGAAATGCCCGGGCGGTGGAGGCGGTCCCACCCGGCACGACCTCTCCTTGAAGGGGTAGGGCGCGTTTACATTTCCGGATCCCGTCGCCGGGACCTTCCCAGGCGTTTCCCCACTTCAAGGCATCCGTTCCGATGGCCCGTTTCGAAGGCATCGATTTCTACAATCTCGACGCGCTGTTCTCCGAAGAAGAGCGCATGGTCCGCGACACCATCCGCTCGTGGGTGGAAGACCGGCTCATGCCCATCATCGGCGACGCGTACATCGAACGGAAGTTCCCCACGGAACTCATCCCCGAGCTCGGCGAACTGGGTGTTCTGGGTGCCAACCTCCCGGAGGAATACGGGTGCGCGGGCCTGAACAACGTGTCCTACGGGCTCATCATGCAGGAGTTGGAGCGGGGCGATTCGGGGATTCGGTCCTTCGTGTCCGTACAGGGCGCCCTGGTCATGTATCCCATCTTCGCTTTCGGCAGCGAGGACCACCGTCGGGAGTGGCTTCCCAAGCTGGCTACGGGAGAGGCCATCGGCTGCTTCGGGCTCACCGAGCCCGACTACGGCTCCAATCCGGCGGGGATGATCACCAAGGCGGAGAAGACATCGGACGGATGGCGACTCAACGGCGCCAAGATGTGGATCACCAACGGATCCATGGCCGACGTGGCGGTGATCTGGGCCCAGACCGGGGAGCTCGGAGACGTGAAGGGCATCCGCGGTTTCGTCGTGCCCACCGACACTCCGGGCTTCAGCGCCAAGGACCAGAAGGGCAAGCTGTCCCTCCTGGCCTCCGACACGTCGGAGTTGGTCCTCGAGGACGTTGACCTGCCTGACAGCGCCCTCATGCCCGGTAGCGACAGGGGCCTCAAGCATCCCCTCATGTGCCTCACCCAGGCCCGGTACGGCATCTCCTGGGGCGCGGTCGGGGCCGCCATGGCTTGCTTCCACGAGGCGCTCTCGTATTCCAAGGAGCGCGTCATGTTCGACGAGCCCATCGGCGGAAAGCAGATCCAGCAGGTCCGCCTCGCCGACATGCTCACCAAGATCACCCAGGGCCAGCTCGTCTCGTACCACCTCGGCCGAATGAAGGACGATGGGACGATGACGCCGCAGCAGGTCTCCCTGGCGAAACGGGCCAACTGCGACATGGCTACCGACATCGCCCGCGAGGCGCGTCGGCTCCTGGGCGGCAACGGCATCCTCGTCGAGTACCACTCGATGCGCCACATGGCCAACTTGGAGTCGGTGTACACGTACGAGGGGACCCACGACATCCACGGCCTCATCCTCGGCCAGACGCTGACGGGCCTGAACGCGTTCTGACCCGGCGCGGCTCCCTGGGGACCTCCTGCGGCAGCCCTCCGCCAGGCGTTTCATGAAACACCTTTGAAACAACCGGCCCGACGATGAAACACTCGGCGCGTGACCGGCCTCTGCCGGTCTGACAGGCAGCCGCGCGCCGTCCGACCTCCCGAAATGCCCGCCCCCCAAGGGGATGGAGCTTCGGCGCCGTCTACCTCGGGACCGTTTCCGCCCGCGGCCCACTCCGTGCACTATGCATCGGTGGTATGCACTATGGAGGGACGCTTCGACGTCCACCCGCCGGAGATGGGATGAAGGTGTCACTCAAGAGGGCCCTGATGGGGCTCGTACTGTTGGTTCTCGTGCTTGGACTGGTGCCCACCGGCATCCTCCTCGATCGTCGCCTCACCGCGGCCCTCGAGGAGGGCGTCCGGGACGACCTGGAGACAGCCCCCCTCGTACTCGCGGAGCGCTGGCAGAACCAGGCGAGCGCCCGGATGATGCATAGCCGGGAGATGGCCCTGGACCCCGATCTGGCGGCCGCTGTAGTGCGTCACGACACGGCGTCCGCCCTCGAGCGCGCCGAGGCCATCGCCGCGTCCTTCCCCGGGGAGGCCGCGGTGGTCGTCGGACCCGACGGCGCAGCCTGGATGGGCCCCACCGTGGACGCGCCCATCGTGGACTCGACTCGGGCGGGGGTCATGCCGGTCCTCGCCATTGAAACGGAGGAACACGGTCTGGGCACCATCTCCTTGGCGCCGGTGATGGTCGACGGAGCGTGGAGGGGGGCCGTGGGGGTGTGGATCCCCATGACCGAGGACGAGGCTGCGCGGCTGTCGGTGCTCACCCGCTCCGACGTCCTGCTCATGGCCCCCGACGAGGGACTTGCCGCTTACACCGGTCGGGCCGAGCCCGCCATGGGCCTCTTCGGTCTGCTGACGCAGCAGCCCGTCACCGACGGAGTCCGGGAGTTGGAGCTGGACGGCGAACGCTATCTGGTGGCCAACGCCCACGTACCTGGCGGCGCCCGAGTCTCCTTCGTGCGCGACATGAGCGAGGAGCTCGCCGTGGTGCCGACCCTCCGCGCCGTGGGGGCAGGCGTCTTCGGGCTCGCCCTGGTGGTGGCGCTGGCCGCGGGGGTCTGGTTCGCCTCGCGTCTCGCCGCCCCCTTCGGTTCCCTTGCCGGCGCGGCGTCGCGGATCAGCCGTGGGGACTTCGACGCGCCGGTGGATCATTCCATGGTGGACGAGGTCGACAGGGTGGCCAGGGCCTTCGAGGTCATGCGCGACGCCCTCGCCCTCAGGATCGACGAACTGGCCGAGGCCAACCGGGCTCTCGAGGACCGACAGGAGCGGCTCGCCATGCTCCAGGCCGAGCTGGTCCAGCGCGACCGGCTTTCGGCCGCCTCACGCCTGCTGGCTCAGCTCGCCCACGAGGTCCGGAATCCAGTGGCGAGCGTCCGAAACTGCCTGGAAGTGTTGAGGAGACGGGTGGAAGGGGACGAAGAGGCCAGTGAGCTCGCCGACCTCGCCATCGACGAGCTCCTCCGCATGCACGAATTGGCCGAGCAGATGCTCGACCTCCACCGACCGAGGAATGGCGAGGGCGACTGCGACGCCGTTCGGGTGGCCAAGGACGTCGTTTCGGTGGTGCGCGTGGGGTTGGGGGATCGCGACATCGAGCTCCACGTGGACGGTCCGGAGCATGCCTTCGCCGAGATGCCGGGCGACGCTCTCAAGCAGGTGCTCCTCAACTTGGTGCAGAATGCGCAGGACGCCCTCGGCGACCAGGGGACCATCCGGGTCCGGGTCCAGGAAACCGGATCCAACGTGCGGCTGGACGTGGTGGACGATGGCCCGGGGATCACCGACGACGCCCTCCCCCAACTCTTCGACCCCTTCTTCACCACCAAGGCCGACGTCCAGGGCGTGGGACTGGGACTCTTCACGGCGGCTGGACTCGTCCGGTCCCACGGGGGCCGGATCGCGGCATCCAATCGTTCCGACCGTAAAGGGGCACGACTCACCGTCGAGGTGCCCCGCATGCACCCGGGCCGCTCGGAGGTCACCGCGTGACGGCTCGACTTCTCATCGTCGATGACGATCGGACCTTTCGCCTCTCCACCGCCGCGCTCCTCCGTCAGGACGGGCACGAGGTCGCCGAGGCGCCCGACGGTCAGGTGGCCATCGAGCGGCTCGAGCACGAGCGCTTCGACCTCATCCTCCTCGACCTGCGGATGCCCGGTCTCGACGGTATCGGCATGGTGGAGGTCCTGCGGACGTGGGGTCACGATACGCCCATCCTGATGATCAGCGGCTTCGGGACCGTGGACACCGTCGTGGACGCCCTCCACACCGGCGCCGACGACTTCCTGACGAAACCCGTGGAACCCGACGTCCTTAGCGCCCGCGTGGAGGAACTCCTCGAGCGCAGACCGGTGAGGGATCGGGCCCTGGACTCGCGTCCCAGTGGCATCCTCGGTCGTTCCGCCGGCATCCGATCGGTCCTCGAAGTCGTAGGCCGCGTCGCTCCTACCGACGCCACCGTCCTGGTCACCGGTGAGACCGGGACGGGCAAGGAGCTCGTCGCCCGCGCCATCCACGATCGCTCCAATCGCGCCGACGGCCCCTTCGTCGCCGTCAACTGCGCCTCCCTCGCCGAGGGGCTCTTGGAGTCCGAGCTCTTCGGTCACGAGAGGGGCGCCTTCACGGGCGCAGTACGTCAGAGAAAAGGGCACTTCGAGACCGCTGCCGGTGGGACCATTCTCCTCGACGAGATCGGCGACGTATCTCCCGGCGTCCAGCATCGACTGCTGCGCGTGCTCCAGGAGCGCGAACTCACCCCCGTCGGAGCCTCCCGGCCGGTGGCGGTGGACGTCCGCGTCGTCGCGGCGACGAACAAGGACCTGAGGGTCGAGATGGAGGCGGGCCGATTCCGGGACGACCTCTATTACCGCCTCAACGTCGTACGCATCGAGCTGCCCCCCCTCCGGGCGAGGAAAGAGGACATCCCCCTTCTGGTGGAGGCCTTCAACGAACGCAGCGGCCGGCCGTCACACCGGGGCTGCTCCCCCATGGCCATGCGATTGCTCCAGGCGCACCGATGGCCGGGCAACGTTCGCGAGCTGTTCGCCGCGTTGGAGAGCGCCCACATCCGCGCCGGCGACCGGCGAATCGAGGCCCAGCATCTACCGGAGGAGGTCCGCGGCGCGCGGGGTGGACCCATCGGAGAATCGGACGGAGAGCGATACCGCAGCGAACGGCCTGCCGCCGACGAACGGAGCGCCATCATCGACGCCCTCGAGCACACCGGCGGGACCCGCAGCGCCGCGGCTCGGCAGCTCGGCATGAGCCGCACGACACTCTGGCGCAAGATGAAGGAGTACGGCATCGATGGGTGACGCCCCGCGTTCTTGATGGCGGGTTCAGCGCCTCTCGGAGTCCAGCTGGAGGGAATCGATGGCCGACGGACTACGGTCTCTGCGATGGCGCGGAGCCATCGGCATCGTTGGAACGGGCCTGGTGGCGGCCTGGTTATGGATGTCGGGCAGCACCCGGCACCTCATCCAGATCGACTACTCGTGGGCTCGGGACATGCTCGACAGCGCCGAAGTCGAGATCGACGGTGAGGTGGTGGGGATCCTCCAGCGCTACGGCCGGAGCAACTTCGTCACGGGCTTCGAGGTCGATGCCGGCGAGCACGTGGTGTCCGTCTCCGTCGATGGGTGTCCGGGCGTGCCCGACACCGCTCGGCTGGGCGGTTCGTACGGGAGGCGCGTGACGTTCATGGCGGACGTGGACGACGGCTACAACTGCCGGGTGATCCTCCGCTAGGACGGCCCGGCCGACGGATCCGGTGGATCGGGAGCGGGCGCCGTCGGCGGCACCGGGCCTGCGCGCGGAGCGGGTCCTCTGGGGTGCACGGCGTCGGCCGGTGGGGGCGTGTCGGCCCCGGCCCCGGCTTCCCCGGCGCCCTCCTCTTCGTCCTCATCCTTCTTGATGGTCACCAGGTTGATGGAGCGCAAGCGGTCGGCTCGCTCTCTGCGCTTCGTCCGGAGGATGGCCGCCGAGAGGAGCATGGCGCCGAGTACCACGGCGATGAGCGGAAAGTTGAACGTCGTGCGACCGATGGCGAAGGAGGTGACGATGGCGCGCAGGGTGTCCGGGGATGCGCGCTTCAGCGTCGGCTCGCTGGACGTGAACACCAGGGCGTAGCTGATGGTGTCGTAGGGGACCACGGCGGTGTACGTGACCTCTTCGAGTCCGCGCCGGACGGATTGTATGGTCCGGTACCATCCCCATGCCTCGCGGCCGTCGATGGTCAGGCGTTCCAAGCCCCCGTACACGGCGTCGGGGTCGGCCTCGGCGGCCCGGGCCTCTTCCTGGGCCACCATGATCTCCTCCATGGTCAACTCACCCGGATGGCCGTCGATGTAGATGATGCTCACACCGTCCATGTCGGAGTGGACCCACCCGGCGTGATAGCTCACCGACAGGTCCGGGAAGACCCGACGCGGCGGGAAGTTGTCGGGCTGCCGCTGGAAATTCATCGGCGGCGATTGGATTTCGGGGCCCTCGAAGCGAGGAATCTGACACGCCGCCACGGTGACGGTGATCGTCGCCAGGGCGGTGGCGATACGGATACTTCTCACGACGCGAGCCTCCGTACGTGGTAAACATATGTTTCACGCTTGTATCACGTTGTAATGGCGGAGCCTGGAGTGCCAGGGTTGCGACGCGGTGGGGGCGGAGCATCTTGAAGGCCCGCCCGGACGCTCGACGCCGGGACCTCCCCGATGCTCCAGGACGAGCCATGATGAAGCCGCCCTCCCAGACCTTCTTCGATCGCCTCGCCACGCTCCCTTTGGCGGCTCTCGTCGTCGCCGGGCTGGGATCGCCGGCCCCCCTGAACGCCCAGGGAATGGAGAATGTCCAGATCCGGACCCTGGAGGTCGCCGACGGCGTCTACATGCTCATGGGGCAGGGCGGCAACATCGGCGTGTCCGTGGGCGAGGACGGCGTCTTCATCATCGACGACCAGTTCGCTCCTCTCACGGAGCGGATTCTGGCGGCCATCGCGGAGATAACAGACGACCCGGTGCGCTTCGTATTCAACACCCACTGGCATGGCGACCACACCGGCGGCAACGAGAACATGGGCGAGGCTGGGGCGCTCATCGTCGCGCACGACAACGTCCGCCAGCGGATGAGCACCGACCAGGTTCTCGAACGCATCGGTCGGCCGGTCTCCACCACGCCCGCGTCACCCGAGGGGGCCCTACCCGTCGTGACGTTCAGCGAAGACGTGAGCTTTCACATCAATGGAGGCCGGCTCCACGCCTTCCACGTCTCCAATGCCCACACCGACGGCGATGCCATCGTCCACTTCGTCGACGCCAACGTCGTCCATATGGGCGACACCTTCTTCCGCGACCGCTTCCCGTTCATCGACACTGCCAGCGGTGGCTCCATCGACGGGCTCATCGCCGCCGTCGGCGACGCGCTGGCGGTGATGAATCCTGATACGCGCATCATTCCGGGCCACGGCGACCTCTCCGGTCGTAGCGACCTCCAGGCGTACGGGGACGCCCTGAAGGCCATGCGCGCCGCAGTCGCGAGCCTGATGGCCCAGGGGCTGACCCTCGAGGAGATCCAGGCACGGCGACCCGTTCGGGTGCAGGCCGAGGCTTGGGGTCAGGACCGGGCCGCCGAAGACGGATTCGTAGCGACGATCCACTTCGGCCTGGGCGGCTGAGCCTCGGCCCGGGTGAGAGGGGTTGGGTGTCGTGGATGAGCCTCGGATGCGGGGATGAGCCGACACCCGTCTCCGTAAAGTTACGGGGGAACCCTTGCACGAAGGTCAGGTGATTCCTTACAGATAGGGCCGTACGACCCTCCCATCTTCGGTTACGTAGGAATACGGACCTTGAGTTCGGCCCGCCGAGAGCGGTCCCGCGGGAGAGAAGCATGGGGCGTACCTTCAGACACTTGGCCTTTCTGCCCGTCGCCATCGTCGGATTGGCGACACTCGCGAGTTGTGTGGACGAGACCATCGTCTTCCGCGATCGGGAGCTCTTCGAAGAGCCCCTGGCCGAAGCCAACAGTTTCCTCGGCTACACCTCCACCGAAGACAAGCTGACGGTCTGCGGCAACTGCCACATCGGACCCCAGGGCGAGTGGGAGGAGACCGCTCACGCCGACGCTTGGGCCGGGCTCCAGGACAGCGGCCATGCCCAGGCGTTCTGTGAGGGCTGCCACACCGTCAACGAGCTCGGCAACACGGTCACGGAGATGTCGGGCCATTCGGCGACGGGCGAGGAGCGCTACCAGGACGTCCAGTGCGAATCGTGTCACGGACCGGGGCTGGCGCACGTCACCAATCCCGAGGACGCGACGGTACCCCTGGCAGCCATGGACGTCGGGCTCGACCTGACCCAGGGCTGCGCCGAGTGCCATCAGGGGACCCACCATCCCTTCGCCGAAGAGTGGACGGAATCGGCCCACGGTTCGGTGAACGCCTATCCCGCCGGTCGCGAGTCATGTGAAGGCTGCCACACCGGCGAGGGCGCTCTGGAGATGTTCGGGGTGAACACCGTGTTCCTGGAACAGGAGACGGTGGCGGAGGATGGCGAGCACCTGGCCATCACGTGTGCCGTGTGCCACGACCCCCACGGGTCGGACCACTCGGGCCAGCTGCGCTTCCCCATCGATGAGCCGAGCGAAGAGGTCAACCTCTGCATGCAGTGCCACCAGAAGCGCGGCACGCCGGATCCGACCTCCTTCCGGGGCCCGCACTCCCCTGAGGGCCCGACACTCCTCGGGACGGCCGGCTGGTGGCCTCCGGGACTGGCCCAGCCCATCGTCAGCACCCATGGCTCGACGGACGAGAACCCGAGGCTGTGCGCCGGATGCCACGTGAACTCGTACGAGATCGACGACCAGGAGACCGGTGAGTTCCTCTTCAGCGCCACCGGCCATCGCTTCGAGGCGACACCGTGCACCGATGCCCAGGGGCTCCTGGTGGAGGGACCCTGCGACAATGAGGACAAGACATACTCGGCGTGCACGGATTGCCACTCGGAGGCCGCCGCTCTGGGCTTGGTCAATCAGGCCGAGTTGAGCATTTCGGACGATGTGGCGGAGCTGACGGACCTCCTGGATACGGTGCAAGCCACCATGCCCGGTGAGTTCGACGACAGCGACGCGCGCTATACCGTGGCGGAGGGATCGCGCTTCAACCTCGAGCTGGCTTTGACGCCGGGGGCCGTGGTGCACAACCCCTTCTTGATTCGGGCGCTGCTCGACGCGAGCATCGCCGAGATGAAGGAGGAGTACAACCTTCCGTAGCAGGGCAGTGGACCTACCATACGTGACGTCGAGTCGACAAGCCGTTTGCCGGAGGGATCAGCCCCGGGAATGACCAAACCCAGAGAGGGACGGCTCGGCAAGATGAGGGGCAGGCTGGAGAGCCTGCCCCTCTACGCGCTTCTGCTCATCGGTGGCCTCATCGTCGCCGGAACCAGCGCCGGCGGATACTACGCGTACAAGACGTACGACTACATCGAGCACGACAACGAGTTCTGCTTCTCGTGCCACCTCATGCAGGACCCCTACGAGCTCTTCGCCCAGAGCGCTCACCGCGGGCTCGGGTGCAAAGCATGTCACCAGCCGAACATGCTCGAGCGGAGTTCCATGGGCGTCACCGGGATCGTGTTCGACCCGGACACCCTGAGCGTCCACGCCGAGGTCCCCAATCAGCTCTGTGCGGACTGCCACATCGACGGCGATCCGGAGCAGTGGACGCTCATCGCCAGCTCGGCGGGCCACCGGGTCCACCTCGAGTCCGAGGATTCGGTGCTCCAGGGACTCCAGTGCGTGGAATGCCACTCGAGTTCACTCCATCAGTTCGCGGCGGCGGACGAGACGTGTGCCCAGTCGGGGTGTCACACCGAGAGTGACGTCGAGCTGGGGGCCATGGGTGATCTGACCATCCACTGTGCCGCCTGCCATGCCTTCAGCGCTCCCGTCCCCGACGTGGATCAAGCCGGGGCGCTGGCGGCCCTGGCACCCGACGAGGACACTTGTCTCAGTTGCCACGCCATGCGACTCCTCGTCGACATGCCCGACCCCGATCCCCACGAGAGGGCCTGCGCCGCCTGCCACAACCCCCACGAGCAGCAGACCCCCGCGCAGGCGGTGGAGTCGTGCGCCTCAGCCGGGTGTCACACCGAGGCCGTGGATCTCACGCCCTTCCATGTGGGCCTCGAGGAGGAGGTCCTCACCGACTGCCTCTATTGTCACCAGGCTCACGACTTCCAGGTCGACGGCTCGGACTGCACGGCGTGCCACGTGGATATCATGGATGACGATCCAACCGTCGTGGCCTCGGCTCTCGAGCCCGGCGTCGGCCTCCTCCACTCCTGGGGTTACCCGATTCCTGGGTGGCCGCAGCAAGTTCCACAGGAGCTCGACTTCCTCCACTCTGAGCACGCCTCGGTGGATTGCGCCTCCTGCCATGAGTCGGTGGAGCGCCACGGCGAGGTCACGGTGACCACCGTGAACGACTGTCGGAGCTGCCATCACACCGTGGATCAGGGTGAGATCCAGTCCTGTGCCGATTGCCACCAGGAGTCGGAATCGACCGGAGACCCCTACGCCCTGACCCGGACCATGGACTTCTCTACGGGTCTTACCGTCCAGCGTGCTCTGCCCTTCGATCACGACGCGCATCCGGACCTCGATTGCGCGAGCTGCCATACCGACGGACTCGCCCTTTCGGCGTCGGCCGTGGACTGCGCCTCGTGTCATGAGGACCATCACGAACCGGCGGCCGACTGCATGTCGTGCCACCAGCCCACCGGGAGTGAGGCGCACGTGGTGGAGACCGCCCATGTCACGTGTTCAGGAGCGGGGTGCCACACCGACCTTCCCTTCGAGGGGCTGCCCCGTACCAACACGGTGTGCCTCGCCTGCCACCAGGACCTGGTGGATCATCGCCCTGGAGGGGAGTGCGCCGAGTGCCATGCGCTCCCCGAGGTGGGCGGGTGACGGCGACCATGGATCGACGCTGGACGTGGGTCGTCGGGGCATGTGCCCTTCTCGCCGTGGGGGTCCCCCGGGATGCCTTTGCTCAAGGCCTTCGCGGTTGGGCGGGCACCACCGTCCAGGCCGTCGATCTCCGGCCCTTCCAGCTGACCTCCACAGGCTGCCCGTCGACCGCCACATGCTATGTCCAGGGGGACGACGTGACCTCCGTCGTGGGCACCCAGGACTTGAGCGTCACGGCCTGGGGCTTCGGGCTTCAAGGGCTGTCGGCGACGCTGCACGCTCGGGGGCGTACGGGCTTCGGGAGTGAGACACCCTGGCCTCGGACAGGGGACAACTTCGACGCCCTGCTGGCCTACCTTCAGCTCGCTCGCGGCGCATGGACGCTGCGCGCCGGTCGGCAGGAGATCCGCTCGGGCCTCGGGTTCTCGTCGTTCGATGGAGGGTCCGCCGCGTGGCGCCGGGGGAGTCTGACCGTGGAGGGCTACGGTGGACGGAGTCTGGCCCGTGGGCTTCGGGACCCCGCCAACGAAGCGTTGAGGGGGATCGAGGACTTCCTACCGGACCAGAGCATCTACCTTTGGGGTGGCTCGAGCCGCGTCCGTCTCCGGACCGCTTCGGCGACACTCCGGTACCAGCGGGAGATCCTCTCCGACCGATCCGGTCTTGCGTCGGAACGGGCGTCGCTGGACATGACCGCTGCGCTACCCCGGGTACGATTCACGGGTGCGGTCGATTGGGACTTCGGGCGGGCACAGCTGGGCAAGGGCCACTTCACGGCTCTGGCTCCCCTCGCCGAGGGCCGCTGGACCGTCGCCGCCTCCCTCCGGCGGTATGTCCCCTACTTCTCGCTGTCGACCATCTGGGGCTTCTTCGAGCCCGTCGCCTACACCGAGGTCCGGGCCCGGGTGGGATGGTCTCCCGGTACCCGTCTGGGTGTCTGGATGGCCGGCGCCCGCCGAAGCTACGGGGACGCCGAAGCCACCGTCGTCCTTCGACCGCTGGAGGATACGGGGTGGAGGGGCGAAGCCGGGGCGACCTGGATACTCTCCACCGGTTGGCGGGTCGACGGAAGGTACGAGGTCGAGTGGGTGCCAGGCGGGTTCTTGAGCTCGGCGGACGCTTCCCTTTCGTGGAGTCCCATCGAGCGCGTTTCCCTGGCCCTGACCGGGATGTCCCTCCAGCAGATCGAACAGTTCCGGGTCGGCGACGGGCGTGCCCGTGGCGTGGGCTTGAGCGTCAACGCGGACGTCACCGGGCGACTGTCCGCGTCCGGGGGCGCTTCGGTCCTGCGCCACACGGCGGCGGACGGGGGGGCAGGTAGCCCGTGGAACCAGAGCCGGGCCTGGACGTCGCTGCGCGTGCGGGTGGGTGATGATCCCGGGCTGGCCAATCGACGTGGGCGGACCGGACGATGACGGGTCGCAGGGTCGTGGCCCTTGGGGTCTGTCTCGCAGCCACCGTGGCGGTGGGCTCGGTGGGCACACCCGGCGGCGCTTCCCAGGAGGACCCCTTCCCCCACGCCGAGCATGAGGGACTCTTCCCCGTGTGCTTCGGATGTCACGCCGGAGTCGCCGAGGGAGAGCCGAGTGACTACTACCCCCCTGCGAGTCAGTGCGCAGGGTGCCACGACGGGGCAGACCAGGAGCGGGTCACATGGGCCGGCCCTTCTGCACGGGCGTCCAACGTGGTGTTCGAGCACGTCGGGCACGCCTCGGAGTTGGACGCAGCCGGCGACGACCCTCTCACGTGCGAATCCTGCCACTCGGATCTCGACGTCGGCCGCATGAGCGTCGACGGCGCCGAGGAAGTGGGGACGTGCTGGAGTTGTCACGCTCATGAGCGCACCGAGCACTTCCAGGCCTCGGCCGACGATCCGTGCGTTTCGTGCCACGTGCCGCTGGCCGAGTCGGGCTTCGACGGGGGTCGTCTGGACGCACTGTCCGCTCCCGACGCTCACGAGGGGACTGCCTTCCTGCTGGAGGCACATGGCCCCTTGGCGGAGGCGGAGCTCACCCGCTGCGCCACGTGCCACGTTCAGAACCAGTGTCTCGACTGCCACGTCGACGACGCCCAGGCCTCCGTCGCCGCGATGCCCGAGGCGCCGGCCACGATGGCGGTGCCCGCCGTCGATCCTTCCTATCCGGTGCCGCCGACCCACGATGTCCGGGGCTTCGAGGCCGTCCACCCGGTATCGGATGCGACGACGTGCTCGACGTGTCACACCGCCAACGACTGCGCCTCGTGTCATCTCGCTCCGCTGCCGGAGGTGGCTTCCCGTGTGCCGTCGCGGTCCGAGGCGAGGGCTCCGGGTGCCGCTCTCGTGAGTGCGGCTCCGGAGACGCACGAGTCGTTCTTCTTCGTGGAGACGCATTCCACGCTGGCCGCGGCGGCACCCTCCACCTGCGCCACATGCCACACCGAGTCGTACTGCGCGGATTGCCATGACGGCCCCAGCGACGGTGGCTATCACCCTCCGGGGTTCGTGTCACTGCACCCCTCCAGCGCGTTCGGTCAGGCACAGGAATGCGCCACCTGTCACAACACGGCAGCGTTCTGTCGTGAGTGCCACGAGGAGGTCGGCCTGGGCAGCACCGGTCGACTCGGGGCAGGGTACCACGATGCCGAGCCGCTCTTCCTCTTGCGTCACGGTCAGGCCGCCAGGCAGTCGTTGGAAAGTTGCGCGTCGTGTCATCAGCAGACCGACTGCGTCCAATGCCACGGTGTGCTCGGGGCTTTTCAGGTGAGCCCTCACACCGAGGACTTCGACGCCCGTGCGGCGTGGGCGAGGAGCCCCGCCACGTGCCTGGCTTGTCATGTCTCGAACCCAGTGGGAGGTGGGCCGTGAGCCATTCCTGGTCCCGTAGTGCAGGCGTCCTCGGTGTCTCTGCGGCCCTCGTCGTGTTCGCCGCTTGCCGCCCCGACGACCAGCGTACCGATTCCGTCGATCCCGTGGCGGCACGTCAGGAGCGTGAATCCTGGGACCCGGCCATGGCTGCGCAGCTCGACAGCGGGAACGCCGCAATTCGGGCCGATGAGCACGCCGCCGCCCGGGAGCACTTCGTGCGGGTGACCGAGATGGCGCCCGATGTGGCCGCCGGGTGGTTCGGCCTCTATCTGGCGGAGCAGGGACTCGGTGACGCCGATGCCGCCCAGGCGGCTCTCGAGCGTGCGCGTTCCATCGCTTCCGGGGCGACACTCATCCATCCGGCCGAGGGGGACACCGTGCGATGAGCGGGCGCGTGGTGGGGGCCGGGTGTCAGGTGCGGATCGGGCAGACGGTGTCGGCGTGGAGGCGAGTGCTGATTGTGGGCGTCTTTACCCTCGTCGCGGCCACCGCCGGGTGCGGCGAGAAGACCTTCGATCCCCCTGACCGCGAAGCACGGGTCGCCGACGCGGACGTCCAGTTCCAGTCGGTCCGCTTCGACACGCTCACCTGGGTGGACGACGATGAGCGGGCCTTGATCGGAAACGACGTGTACGCGTCGCGCTGCCGAGATTGCCACGGTACGCTGGGGCGAGGTCAGACGGACTATGACCAGGCTCGGGGCCTGGAGGTGCCGTCGCTGGTGGAGCCCGACTGGCGCATGGCGGCGTCCATGGACTCGGTCCGGCATCGGGTCTTCGTCGGGCACGCCGCCGGGATGCCCAACTGGGGTGTCGGTGGTCTCACTGTTCGCGAGATCGACGCGGTCTCCTTCTACGTGGTCGAGCGTCTCCGTCCGGAGATTCTAGGCGACGAGTCCGGCCGCGACCGCCCGTGACCCTGGGCGTCGGGCCCGACCCGGTCCGCATGGTGGACGAGCTGGATCGTGCGCTCCGCACGGCCGGAGGCGAAGAGCGTGCCGTCAAGGAGAAGGAGTACCTCAAGAGCCCTCTGGTTCACTACGGGGCGAGCGTTCCCACCATACGAAAGGCAGTGCGTGCCCTCCAGCGCGAGTCGGGGGGGCTGACCCATGAGTCGCTCATCGAGCTGGTTGAGCACTTGTGGTCTCGGGGTGTGCACGAGCATCGCATGGCCGCCGTGGTCCTCCTCCAGGCGTGCGCCGACTCGCTTCTGCCTGCGGACCTACCCCTGCTCGAACAGCTGATTCGTGAGTCCGGTACGTGGGCCTACGTCGACAGCCTCGCGGCGCACGCGGTCGGCTCTGTCATCGAACGACACTCCCATCTGGGCGATGAGCTCGACCGCTGGGCAGAGGACGACGACTTCTGGGTACGTCGTGCTGCCCTCCTCTCGCTTCTGGGGCCGCTTCGGCGCGGCGAGGGCGATTGGACTCGCTTCAAGCGCTACGCGGACGGGATGCTGCACGAAAAGGAGTTCTTCATTCGAAAGGCCATCGGCTGGGTGCTCCGTGAGCGATCGAAGCGACGGCCAGCCCAGGTCCGCGACTACGTCGCCTCACGCATGCACCAGATGTCGGGCCTCACGTTCCGGGAGTCCACGAAGCACCTGCCCGACAGCGATCGACTCGAGCTCGCGGCCGCCTTCGCCCCATAGCCTGTGGCCGCTCACCCGAGGTAGGTCCGGACGCCCGGCACCTCGGCGGGCCCGCCCTTGGCGATGGGGATCTTTCCCACACCGTGCGTGGGGAAGAACCGGGCAGACTCGGTGGTTCCGGTCCACCAGCTTTCTCGAGAGGATGCGCGTACCCGGTCACGAGGAGGTGTCTTGGCGGAGAGGCCGTTTCACACGGACATCGTGCGGCAAGAGGGTTTTCGTTTCGACGTCGTCTTCGACAACGAGCGGTGGCCGCACCTTGTCGTCGATGAGCCCGAGCCACTGGGCGAGGATCGCGGACCCAACGCGGCAAGGCTGCTCGCGGGAGCCGTCGGCAACTGCCTGGCGGCGAGCCTCCTCATGTGTATGGGGAAGGCGCGGGTGCCGCCGGTAGAGCTCTCAGCGAGGGTGGAAGGATCGATGGTCCGTAACGATGACGGACGCATGCGCATCGACGAGCTTCGAGTGACGGTGCGGCCGACCCTGGAGGGAGACGGAACTTCCCCCCGATTGGACCGGTGTCTGGACATCTTCGAGGATTTCTGCGTGGTCACGCAGAGCGTGCGGGAGGGTATCGATGTCGCGGTTCATGTAGATCCCCAATGGGTCGAGGCCAGCTCCGACGGGGCCCCGCTCACCCGAGATAGACCCGCACGCCCGCGTACGTCAGGTAGATGACCACGAGCGCCAGGGCCTCGTTCCTCTGGAGCCCGCGGCGCCTCCGCAGGAAGTAGAGGGCCGCCAAGGACACGAGGGTGAGCGCGCCGAGATCGAAGGCGGATGACCGCGCGTCGACGGTGAGAGGGTGGATGACCGCCCCCGTTCCGATGGGGATCAGCAGATCGAAGGTGTTGCTCCCGATGATGTTGCCCACCGCGAGCCGGCCGTGTTTCTCCTTGGCCGCACGCACGGAAAGCGCCAACTCCGGCAGCGAAGTGCCCACCCCGACGAAGATCGCGGCGATGAGTGACTGACTCACGCCGAAGGCGGTGGCGAGGGCAACGCCCTCGGTGACCACGACGTGCGCCCCGAGTGTCAGGGTGACCAGGCCACCCGCTATGGCCACCGCCGGCGGGAGCCTACCGGACTCCTCCTCCGCCTCGTCCGGGGCCTCTCGTCGCTCGCTCCTCAGCAGTGTGCGCAGATACAGGCCGTATGTGAGAATCAGCACAGCGCCATCGATGCGCGTGAGGCTGCCATCCGCCATCAGGACGGCAGCCAGGACGATGGCGAGCAGCATGGCGCCACCGTCTCGGCGGATCACTCTCTTGCCGGACGGGAGGTACCCCACCAGCCCCGCCACTCCGAGCACCAGAGTACCCTGGGCAATGGCGCTCCCCAGCGCGGACCCCACCACCATGCCCGACGCGGGGATGCCTTCGAGCTCCTGTAGCCCGCCGGTGATGGCCACCCACAGCTCGGGCAGGTCGGTACCGACCGCGAGGACCGCGACGCCCACCGCCGTCTCGCCCAGGCCGTAGCGATCCGCCACCTGCACCGCGCCGCGCACCGCGAGGAGAGTCCCGATGGCGAGGCCCAGGATGCCCAGGACGAAGAGAAAGGCCGAGCCGAGCATTCAGATGCCACGGGGCCGGGAACGGCCGTTCTTGGGGGGACGGGGAGAAGGTGCCACGATAAGGCGCTTCACAGGATCGAAGCCAGGCCAGGGCCCCGGTCAGGCCAGGTCGAGGTTGACCGTGGGGGCGCCATACCTAGGTTTGTAGGCTCGCGCTGCTGCGCGATCATGCCTCGCTAGCTCAACTGGCAGAGCAACTGACTCTTAATCAGTAGGTTCGGGGTTCGAGTCCCTGGCGGGGCACTGATTGCAGGACAACAGGTTACGGCCTCTCGGAGATGACCCCGGGAGGCCGTTTCTTGTGCCATTTGTTGCCGATTTGTTGCCGGAGGGGTGGGGGACCTCTGCACGGATCCCCGGTAAGGGGGTGGCGGAGGGACCCGTCGATGTGTGGGACTCCGGAGGCGCCCGACCGATTAAGGTTGGCGACGCTACCCCTGCACAGCTTGGTTGCAGCTACGTACAATGCTCCCGCGCCGGACGGCCGAACCGCGACCGTCCCAAGAATGAGAGGCTGCTAAGGAGTGCCGTGAGCAAACTCACTCTGCCTGAACTGGAGCGTCACCTTTTGGGTGCCGCGGACTTGCTTCGAGGCTCGATCGATTCGGGAGACTTCAAGCACTACATCTTCGGGCTGCTCTTTTACAAGCGCCTCTGCGACGTCTGGGAAGAGGAGTACGAGGAGCGGCTCGCCGAGTACGACGACACCGAGTTGGCCGCCGACCCGGAGGAGCACCGATTCCATATCCCTGAGGGATGTTTCTGGAGCGACGTCCGAAAGGTCTCGGTCGACATCGGAACGGTGCTCAATATCTCGTTTCGAGCTATTGAAGACGCGAATCCGCGCCTCAAAGGCGTCTTCCAGGACGTCGACTTCGCGAACAAGGAGCGCTTCCCGGACCAGCTCCTCGACAACCTCCTTCAGCACTTCGAGATGCATCGGCTGCGGAACTCGGACGTTGATTCGACGATGCTCGGGGACGCATACGAGTACCTGATCGCCCAGTTCGCCGACGACGCCGGGAAGAAGGGTGGTGAGTTCTACACGCCCAAGCAGGTCGTGAAGCTCATGGTCGAGATCCTGCGCCCGGAAGAGGGGATGACCGTGTACGACCCTGCCTGTGGCTCCGGAGGCATGCTGCTGGAGGCTGTTCACTACATGGAGCGGAACGGCCTCAACCCGAGGGCGCTGACCCTGTTCGGGCAGGAGAAGAACCTCAACACGTGGGCGATCTGTAAAATGTCGCTCTTTCTGCACGACATCGACGACGCCTTCGTGGAGCGAGGAGACACGTTGCTGGACCCCAAGCATCTCGGCGATGACAACATTCTGAGACGGTTTGACCTCGTGGTGGCCAATCCCCCGTTCAGTCTCAAGAAGTGGGGGCACGGGACGTGGTCGAAAGGTGATCCATTTGGGCGTGACGAGTACGGCTGCCCCCCGAAGTCATACGGGGACCTAGCCTTCGTCCAACACATGGTATCCTCGCTCGCTGGTGCCGGAAGAATGGCAGTGGTTTGCGCAAACGGAGTCTTGTACCGGGGCGGGGCCGAGCACCGCATCGTCAAGGGCTTACTAGAGGCCGACTTGATCGAAGCGGTGATCGGCTTGGCAGAAAACCTCTTCTACGGGACCGGGATTCCAGCAGCCATTCTCTTCTTCAATCGGGCCAAGTCCGAGTCGCGCCGTGGACGCGTTCTCATCGTGAATGGCGACAAGACCTTCGTAGAAGGCACCAATCAGAATCACCTCTCTGACGAGAATGTTGATCGTTTGGCGGATTCAGTCCGCCGCTTCGAGGACGAGGCGCTCTTCTGTCGTGTCGTTGGACTTGAGGAGATTCGGGAGAACCAGCACAACCTGAACATCACGCGCTACGTCCAAACCGATCCACCGCCCGCCCCGCTCGATACAAGGGGCGAGGTCTCCCAGCTTGAGCAACTAGTTCAGCGGCACATCGCCGACACGCGAGAGGTGCGTGGATTACTTCTGGAGCTCGGTTATGACGATTGAGGCGCCTGCCGACTGGGCGGTAGCAAAGTTGGGTGAGGTCACCGAGGTCCTCCTTAGCAACGTCGACAAGAAGTCGAGGGAGGGCGAAGAGCCGGTCAGGCTCTGCAACTACATGGACGTCTATTCGAACCAGACGATCACCTCTCGGGTCGCTTTTATGGAGGCCACTGCGTCTCCGGCACAGGTCGAGAAATACAGGTTGCTGAGCGGGGATGTGATGATCACAAAGGATTCGGAAGACCCCTTGGATATCGCCGTGCCTGCCGTGGTGACGGAGGACCTTGGGGAGGACGTCCTTTGTGGGTACCACCTCGCTTTGCTGCGCCCGAGCGCTTCGATTGACGGGCGCTACCTTGCGTGGGCATTGCGATCGTGGCCGGTGAACAATCAGTTCGCCCGCCGCGCGAACGGCACGACTCGCTTTGGTCTAACGCTGTCGGTGATCCGTAGCGTGGAGATTCCCCTCCCGCCACTTCCCGAACAAATCAAGATCGGCGCCGTGCTGTCCGCGATAGACGCCCAGATCGAAAGTGCCGAGGCGATTGTTGAGCAGTCTGGGCGCGTCAAGGCCGGACTTCTCCAGGACCTCTTGAGCGGAACGGTCCGAGTGTCTCTGTGAAGACCCCCACCGAGTACACCCTTGTCGAGAAGCCCATTGTCGACGCTCTCACGGGGCAGTACAGCTACCGCTACATCCATCCGAGCGAGCACGAGGCGCTCCGCGAACGAGAGAACGAGGTGCTGTTCGAGCCGGTCCTCATACAGGCCCTCGTTCGGATCAACGACATACCGGAAGAGACCGCGAAGGCCGTCTGCAGCGAGCTGGCTGGTGTTAGCGACAACCAACGCTGGACAGAGATCCTGCGAGGTCATTACAGCCGGAAGATCCCCGGCGAGGAGACGCACCAGACGATCCGGGTGATCGACTTCGAGAACGTCCAGAACAACGACTTCGCGTGCACGAACCAGCTACGGGTGCAGGGCGATGCCGTGAGGAAGCCAGACGTGGTCATTTACGTCAATGGCATCCCACTCGTGGTGATCGAGGCGAAGAGTCCGACGAACAAGAGCCAGGGCATCTACGACACGATCGACCAGGTTCGTTCAGCGGAGCGCGAGGTCCCCCGCCTCTTCCATTCGAACCTCTTCAGCATCGCGACGAGCGACGTTGAGCTGATGTACGGCGCCACGGGGGCGCCCAAGGAGCATTGGAGTCGGTGGCGCGATCCGTGGCCCCGTGATGCTGACGAATTCGCCGACAAGACCGCGAAGGGCCTCTACGCGTTGCTGGAGCCCTCCAGGCTACTCGATATCCTGGCCCACTTCGTCGTCTTCGAGACGCGCGAAGGGAAGACCATCAAGAAGGTGTGCCGCTACCAGCAGTACCGAGCGGCCAACAAGATGGTGCAGCGGGTTCTCGATGGTGAGCACCACGCGGGGCTGATCTGGCATACACAAGGCTCGGGCAAGAGCCTCACGATGGTCTTCGCGGCGCTGAAGCTGAAGTTTCATCGTGGAATCGCCAGCGGGCGCCTCCAGAATCCCAACCTGCTCGTCCTCACGGATCGGATCGATCTGCACAACCAGATCGCGCAGACCTTCGAGGCGTGTGGGCTTCCCAATCCGATCGAGGCCGACTCGATCAGCAAACTACGCGAGATCGTCGTGCCGGGGGTGTCGGGGCGCACCGTCCTCTCGACGATCTTCAAGTTCCATTGGGACGATCCACGGCTTCGATCGCACGTGCAGGCGCAGCGCGCGGCCGCGCTGAAGGAGCTGGCCGTGGAGGGATCCGATAACTGGATCCTGATGGTGGACGAGGCGCATCGGACGCAGGAGCAGGACCTCGGCGCCTACGTCCGAGCAATCCTTCCGGAGGCGACACGCTTCGGATTCACGGGAACACCCGTCAAACGGGGCGACCTCGACACCTTCCGAAACTTTGGCGCTCCGGGCGAGGCGTACCTCGACAAGTACGGGATCGACGATGCAGTGGCGGACGGTGCCACGGTCCCGATCTACTACCAGGCGCGGATGACGAAGTGGCACCTCCACGACAAGGAGATCGATGCGCTCTTCGATCAGTGGTTCGCGAACGAGCCAGAGGAGCGAATCGAGGAGATCCGGCAGCGGGGCGTGACCAAGGGTGACCTCGCCCGCTTCCAGCCGCGCATCGACCTGATTGCCGTGGACATCTGGGCGCACTTCCGCGCGCACGTGATGCCGGACGGCTTCAAGGCTCAAATCTGCGCTATCGACCGCCGGGCATGCGTCGGATACAAGGTCGCCCTCGATCGTGTGATCGCCTCGACGCTCATGAAGAAAGCGGGGCTGTCAAAGGAGGAGGCGCTGGAGCGGGCGGGCGAGATGTCGGTATGCGTCTACAGCCCGAGCCAGCACGATGGCGAGCAGTACCCGGAGCTGGTGAAGTATCAGATTCCACCGGAAGACGTCACGCCGAAGATCGTCCCGCGCTTCTTGGATCCGGACGACCCGCTGAGGTTCGTCATCGTCTGCAACAAGCTGTTGACGGGGTTCGACGCCCCCATCGAGCAGGCGATGTATCTCGATAACCCCCTGACCGACCACAACCTCCTTCAGGCGATCGCACGGACGAACCGACCGTATGGGGTTCACAAGGACCACGGCCTCATCGTCGACTACATCGGCGTCAGCAAGAAGCTCGACGAGGCGCTCGCTGCGTATCGGCGGGAGGACGTGGCGTCTGCGATGCAGGACTCGGACGAGCTCGCCGACCAACTGCGGGCTGCGCATCAAGCGGTCATGGGCCTCATCGCCGTGGTGCCGCGCACGGACGATGTAAAGGCGGACGTCCAGGCGATCGTGGCGCACCTCGGGTCGGAGGATGAGTGGTTCACGTTCCGCTCCTCGGCGGACCGCTTCATCAAGGCCTATGCCTCGTTGTCGCCAGATCCGAGGGTGCTGACGTATCAGGCGGACCTGAAGTTCGTGGGCGCGGTCATGCCGTATGGAAGGCTGCACTTCGAGCAGGTCGAGGAGACCGACTGGCGGAAGTACAGCGAGAAGGTCCGCGAGATGCTGGACGAGCATCTGGAGGTCACCGGGCTAAAGACGACCTGCAAGCTGCGAAGTCTCACAGACCCCGCGTTCTGGGAAGACTTCGGTGAGGTGCCGGACATCAAGACAGCCGCCGTTCGGAAGCTCTCCGAGCTGAAGAAGGAGACAACCGAGCGGGCGGCGAAGAACCCGGCTCGGTACGAGAAGTTCAGTGACCGGATCAAAGAGCTGATCCGGCAGTTCAATGCCGGACTGCTCGACGCCGATGCGACGCTCGACGCGACCGAGGCGTTGGCCAAAGAGGTCATTGCCGAGGATCAGGCGCATGAGGGCAGCGGCCTGAGCGAGCGCGCTTACGGGATCCACGCGATCCTGGAGAACCATCTAGCTTCGCCGACCGGGATCGGCGCTGAGCCTGGTGAGCCCTCGTACGGCGAGGGTGACGACCATGCGCCCTCAATGACTGCGCTTCAACGCGCCGCCATCGCGATCGATGAGCTGTACGCCTCCGACGACTCCGCGCCAGCACTGTGGCAGGAGAAGACACAGCTGAAGAAGGAGCTGCGAGGCGAGGTACGAAGGCTGGTGATGGACCTCGGGTTGGAGGGGTGGGCCAGGCAGGTGCCTCAAGAGGTTGAGCACTACGCGGTCAACCACTACCGGAAGCCGTGATGCCGGTGCTGCAGGTGGGGAAGACGGACATACCCTACGACGTGCGCTTCTCCGAGCGAGCGACACGGAAGCGCATCGTCGTCACGCCGGAGGGGGTCGAGGTTGTGGCTCCGAAGGGCACGGCCTGGGACGGCGCGGGGGGCATCCTCCGCTACGTAATCGGACGGAAGCGTTGGGTATTCGACTCAGTCCGCGAGATCGAGGCGAAGCATCGGAAGCTGCTGAGCCAGACCTACGCCTCTGGAGCCAAACTGCAGTACCGGGGACGCTGGTTGATGCTGGCAGTGAGCGCCGGTCCGGTGGACGAGGTGGAGATCGAGTGCCGCAGCAAGTTTAATGTGACGGTGCCCGCCCGGCTGCGGTCCGGAGAACGACCGGCCGCCCTGCGCGATGCGTTTGACCGATGGCTGCGCGAACGTGCGCGGAATGACCTTGAGCGCTTGGGGCGACGCCACGAGAGGAACCTCGGAGTGGCATCCAGAGGATACCGACTTTCGGAATCCAGGAGTCGCTGGGGCTCCTGTGGGCAGGACCGGGTCATCCGCGTCCATTGGAGGCTTATCCAGGCTCCGCTAGCCGCGATGGAGTATGTGGTAGCTCACGAGGTCGCTCACTTACGCCATAGGAACCACACTCCCGCGTTCTGGCGAGCGCTTGGCCACACCCTGCCAGAATGGAGGGAAGCGAAGGGGTTGTTGGAGGATTGGGAGTTCGGGCATCGGGCGGTTTGAGGTCGCAACGGTGGTCGATTCCCACCGCCCTGCAGCGCGAACCACCTGCAGACGTGTAACGATTTTGTAACAATCCATTTTGACACGACAATATGTCGTGCTGGGGAACCAGTGAGGGGTGGCACTATGAGGGGGACACCACACCAAACCCGAGGAGCCCCTCATGGCAAACGAATCACTCCCACGACTGCTGAAGGCCCGTGAACTATCAGGGATGACGGGAATCCCACGCCATCGCATCTACGAGTTGGCCCGCACGCGCGCCATACCGCACGTTCGTCTTGGCCGAGCGATTCGGTTCGATCCGAACGCGGTCCGTGACTGGATCGCGGCCGGAGGGACTCGGACCGATCCGGACCAGAGCTAGGCCCAATAGGACCAGCCGGTTCCGGGGGGAGGGCCCATGCCAGGCAAGCCGAGGCAGCTGTCGTTCTTGTGGGTTGACGGGTTCATCACTGACCCACGACTACCTCCGGCGACTCGTCACGTGTTGCATGCGATTGCCAAGTTCATGAACCCGCACGGAGTGGCTTGGCCGTCCTACAAGCAGCTGGCGAGCGTGACCGGTTTGTCTGTGCGTACGGTGAAGCGACACGTCGCGGCTGCGAAGAAAGCTGGGTGGCTGATTGTCGGGACGAGTAAGGGCCCTCAGGGTGTTGGCGGTCGGTCCAACCTCTACACAGTTGCCTTCTCGGGTAGTGACATCAGCGACACTACTGCTCGTGGTGTCAGGGGCGCCGAACCGAGTGACACCGATGACACCGGGGTGGTGTCATCCACGTCCTCCGAATACTCAGGGAATACCCAACAAGTACGAACATCTAACTCTGATCAGAGCCCTGATCGGAGTGGGCACCACTTAGAGTGGTGGGAGCAAGTCAGGGTTGTTGCCGCGGCTGTTGGAGAGGGGGCGGATGCCTTTGCAGAGATAGTACAGCTGGCGGGCTTCACGGCTGCGGAGGCGGCGTGGGTCATCCATAGGGCGGCCAAAGTGCATGCGACGACCGAGAACGCTGGCTACTCGGTGCGGGAACTCGCAGCAATCGCTCTCTTGGACATGCAGAGAAAGGGCTACAGGTATACCCGTGGCCGACTTAGGGGCTTCATGAGGCAATCCGCCTCGGTCTTCGATGCTCTCGACGACGGCGAGCGAAGCGAGATCATCGACGAGATCTTGGAGGCCTTTTCGTAAGGCTCGCGCAGTTTCTTCGGCGCCTGGTGCATTCATGATGTCGCGCGAAGCTCTCCCGCTCGTCGGCTTCAAGTCCTGCTAGGCGCGGTCCGTTTCGCGGCCGTTGGGAGACCCACAAGGGGACGGGATCACGGGGGCTTCTGGGCCTGTACAGCAACAATTGGGCAACACGATGCCCCAGAGCCCTTATTCTATAGGCATCCTTCATGTCACATACTGATTTGTTATTAGTTTGTGCGTCCTGTTCTGGTGAGGTAGACTGGAGTAGCGGGAGTGGCTCCAAGCTCAGGAGGGTGAGATGGCGAGTGTCAGGAAGGTCACGCTGGCGGACGGCTCGACCCGGTGGCGGGTGAGGGTCTTTCTCGGATCGAACTCGGCGACAGGGAAGCGCACGTATGTGACCTGCACCTTCGACCGAAAGAAGGACGCGGATGCCGAGGCGACCAGACTCGAAAGGCAGAAGGATCTCGGGGCG
Organism: Phaeophila floridearum; assembly: GCA_036784835.1. NCBI lineage: Eukaryota > Viridiplantae > Chlorophyta > Ulvophyceae > Ulvales > Phaeophilaceae > Phaeophila > Phaeophila floridearum. Next base: position 46,782 of record JAYMFU010042135.1, read on the forward strand.
CTCACCGTGCTCTCGAAGGAGGACCTCGCCACGTACCTGGTCCGTTGGCTCGATACAGTGAAGGAGGGCCGGGTGCGAGCGAGGACATTGCACGACTACCGAGGGATGGTGAGGCGGTACATCGCGGAGCCTCCGGCCGGTGCTCCTCGGATCGGGGCCATCCGTCTGGACCGTCTAGCTCCTGCCGCCTTTGAGGCCCTCTACTCGTTCCTATGGCGGGAGGCAGGGCTCTCGCCTCGCTCGCTACAGCTCCTTCACTCGATCCTCCGCCAAGCACTTGGGCATGCGGTGAGGACAGGTGCGCTCGTCAGGAACCCCACCGACGCGGTCAAGCCACCCCGCCAGCAGGTCTCCGGCGGGACGCCGAAGCGGAAGATGCGTGCGATGTCCAAGGACGAGGCGGACCGCTTCCTCGCGGCCGCCACGACCAACGCGCTCGCGCCGCTCTGGATCGTCCTCCTGATGGGAGGGCTCCGACCCAGCGAAGCGCTCGGACTACTGTGGGAGGACGTCGACCTGGATCACGGCCGTCTGCATATCCGGCGATCGCTGACGAGGCGAGGAGTCGATGGCTGGAAGCTTGTCGAGCCCAAGACGGCGCGGGCGAGGCGGGTCGTCGTGCTACCCAACGTCGCGACTGTCGCCCTCAGGGCTCATCGACGGCGGCAGGCCGAGGAGCGGCTCCTACTGGGGAGCGAGTACGAGGATAACGCGCTGGTCTTTGCGACGACGCTCGGGAAGCCTCTGGACCTCGCCAACCTGTACCGCGTGTTCAAGCGCATCTTGAAGGCGGCCGACCTCGGTGCGTGGACCGGGGAGGGCAAGGAGCGCCGATTCAGCGGAGGGTTTCGGATGTACGACCTTCGTCACACCTGCGCGACCCTGCTGCTGCTCGCGGGCGAGAACCCGAAGGTGGTCAGCGAGAGGCTCGGGCACGCATCGGTAACGCTGACGCTCGACACGTACTCGCACGTGCTTCCCGCAATGCAGGAGGAAAGCGCGCGGAAGCTCGATGCCATGTTCGGTGCAGGCTGAACCGGAGGAACGCTGAGGCCTTGATGCCCCCAATCTGATTACTCGGAGCGGAGTAGCGCCTCAAGACCCGCCGAGTCGAAATGGTACTTCGGGATCTCCTTGGTGCTCACGGGCGGCAGAGGACAGCCCTTCGCGGCCAGAGCAGCGTCCAGGTTGGGATCAGGCCGATGCTCTTCGTCCATGAAGGACCACAGGACGTACACGTCCTCCTCGTCGATCGACACGAGCACCCCGACCTGTCTTCTCACCCCGAGGCTGTACTTCGACAACTCGGTTAGAACTCTTAGATAGTCCTGCTGAGCGATACCGAGCCTCTCGTCCCACGGGGCCAGTACAAAGCCGCAGTCAGTGTCAGGATTGGCGAAGTGGGTCGGACTTCGGAACTCACCAGCCTTGACCGTGTCGGCGCATAGCTTGAAGCGTTCCTTGAAGTGGGCGAGGCCGGTCCGCGATAGGACAGCCAACTCCTGAAGGATGGAGTAGTGCGAAGTCGGACCCACTTCACCGGCTCGGTATTCGACGCGGTCGCCGAGTTCGCTCAGCATGCGGGAGAGGTCAGAATCGGCCCCGGCATCCACGAGTAGGTCTAAGGCGGCCGCATACCGCTCCTGCGGTAGCCCCTCCGCCTCGACGAGGAAATGACCCAGCATCGCCGCCTCGCTCACATCGGCTGCCATTGTGCCGATCGCACGAAGCTGGGTCTCTCGATGCGCCAGGTAGTCGGCGATCTCGACGGGTGTGCGCAGAACGGAGCAGACGCCGAAGTAGTCGGCCGCCTCGATGAAGTGGACGAAGCCTGCTCGTGAGCTGTCGCGACCCATTGAACCACGGTAGTGCGAAGCCGCAGCGGCACTGTAGACGGCCAGACACACCACCCTATCGGATGTGGCGGACAGCGTGACCTCGTGTCCCCTATCGTTCCTGAGCGTGCGACCTGCATGTTCTTGCAGGTATCTGCGTGACGCAGCGACCTGACCGACTGCGCTATCCTCGACCTTCTTCTTGAACCACCGATCCAAGGCTTTGACGGAGTTGTCGGCGGCCGGGTCACGCTCCTTCACTTGGCACACCAGGACGAGGCTTCGTAGCAGCACCATGGTGTCGGCCAGCTCGATCTCGCCCTCGTCGACGGAGAGGAGGGCCGAAGACAGGGCGAACTCCCGAAGGAACACGTTACCGGTCAACTCTGAAACAAACCGCTCTCCGAGCGGGCCCAGGTTCGACATCTCAAATCGCTCAACTCGCGGAGGGACTGTACTCGACTCTCAAAGTAGCAGGGCGGCGACCAAACCCCCGATGAGTGCGGCCGCGGCGATCAGGAGCGACACGGGCACGCGCTTTCCTGCCCGACCTTCCTGCTTCGATGCTTCAGGACTTGGTCCCGCAGGGTAGAGGAATACCAGGCCGTGACTTGCGACCGGTTGGCTGTCGGTAGTCCGTTCATGCGGATTCCAACCGCCTAGGAACACCATGCCGGGACGGTCCGCGCCTTGGGGCAACGGAATAGCCCCTCCGGACAGCATCATCACGTGGTCTTGTAAGGGTGACCGCGCGGGCTGCCCCACGAAGTAGACGGGGTGCTGATGCCCGGATGCGCGATGCTGCACCATCGTCGAGGCGGGCACCGATCCCCCCACCGGGTGTGTGTTCGCCAAGATGTCCCGCCGTCGACGCCACTGAGCGTTGATCTGAACCGCGGATGGCGCCCCGTCCGCGAAGTGGAATCCGAGAGCTAGGTCCTGTTTCCGCGGCTTGACGAACGGCTGGAACGTATCGGGCTCGATCACCGTCAGATCAAACAGGAATCCGATCGGCCCGTCGAGGCGGAATGAGGTCCGTCGAGGTCCGTCGGTCACGTGGTCGGTCTTACCTAGGTGGACGACGCCTGAGGTGTGATGAGAGTACTTCACATCCGTGGCTACTCGGCGCCCGCCTGCTCCGAGATCGATTGTCTGCGGACCTTTCCCGCCCCTCTCGACAGCATTCAGGATGCCTTCCTTGTCGCGGCAGTACGGAAAGCTCACGTAGATGCTTCCGTCACCGCCGAAGGAAATGCGGCAGAGTTTGTAAGCCCGCTCGGTGGTGTGTACGACGAGGACGATCTGGTTCGCTCGAAAGAAGCTCAATCTGCCGTCGCGGACGATCGCATCCTGAGGCCTCATCCTGTCGTGAACTCCCTGCCGTGTTGCTTTCGTGTTGCGGGACGGGCTCGAACGCATCTGGGTTGGCAGCAACGCCGTTGCACTCGAAGTGGACCTAACATGCTGCCAAAGAAGACCTTACGAAACTGGGCTGAACACGACCTATCTCACCTCCCCGGACTCTTAATCAGTAGGTTCGGGGTTCGAGTCCCTGGCGGGGCACTGAATCAGCAGAACGACGTACGGGATCGGCTGGCTCGATTGAGCCAGCCGATTTCCGTAGGAAGCCCCCGTGATCGTCCCCAAGATCGGGCGGCTCAGGCGCGGATTCCCTCGACAGCGCCGGCGTCAGCGGCTTCCCACGTCGAGGTGACTCAGAAGCACGAGCTCCCCAGTCGTCGCGACGTCGCTGTAGTCGTATTGGTCGAGGCCGTCGGGACCGATCACCATGGCCAGCGGCGGAATCAGTATGATGTCGTACGTCTCGTTGCTCGTTTCGAACGCGAGCAGATCGATGTCCATGGGGTCGGTCACGTCGTACACCTTGAGCCCGGCGACGCCGTCGGCCACGAACAAGGTGGAACCGTCGATCCCCAGACCGAAGGGTCCCTGCATCGAGTAGCTCTCGACCATCACCGGATCGGCGAGGTCCGTAATGTCGAGGATGTCCAGGCGATTCACGCCTCCCCCGCAGAAGCTCCCCGCCCTCAGTGTCACGTAGGCATAGTCGCCTTGGGCCACCACGGGATCGCAGCTCGTTACGTGCGCAAAACTGGAGAGCCTCGTCGGGTTCTCGGGGTCGGTATTGTCGTAGATGAACATCCCCGTGTTGGATCCGATGAACAGGTGGTCCCCGTACGGGAAGATCGTCTCGATACCCCAGCCGACGTCGACCCTGCTCCAGAGACTCGGATTGACCGGATCGTCGATCCGCACGAGCTGGATGTACGAAGCGTGAAGGGCGTACAAGAAGGACTCGACGATGGTGAACCGGGCCATCGATCCGCCTGTGCCGGTCGCGTCTGAGCCGGTCGTGGCTGGGCTGGCCAAGCTCTCACCAGAAACATCGAATATGGAATTAATGCGCTCGCGCTCGATCAGCGTCTCCTCCCATCCTACGACGACGCCGAGGCTGGCATCGGGAGGCTCGACGGGGCTGCCCGCAACGAAATCCCCCAAGGTCCAGGGCCATGGGGTCAGATACGGAAAGGCGTCTTCGATCCGTGAGACCTCAGCGGCATTCAACGGGTCGGCGATGTCGATCGCGACGAGGTCCACGTAGCTGTCGACGTACAGTGTGGTCCCTTTGATTGCCATGTCGACGCTGCCGGGGATCGGGATGAAGGCGATCCTCTGCGGCGACGATGGGTTGGCGTTGTCGATGACGTGGACGCCCTTGTAGAGCTCGTTGACATAGATGTAGCTGTCTTTGACGTAGATCTTGCCGGTCACTTCAAGGCCTACGGGGTCCACCGCCGTGACGGGCGTTCGGAGCTCCGCGTAGCTGAGGTAGATGGGCGCGTATCCAACGACCTGCTCGGTATCTGAACAACCGGCGACAACAATGACTGCCACGGCCATCGCTACCGCCGCGCAGACCTGCGACGCCCAACTGACTCTTCGCATTTTCGACGCTCCATGGTCACTGGGGTTCCACTCCAGCGTCGCGGCCATCCCGATTCGACGTTGGCTCACTCGTGCGACGCTCCACTGTGGAAACGACGGAACCCTGCTCCGTGTGACAGAGAGCAGCCCGGCGGCTCGATTCGTTGCAGGCGCTCACGGAGATCGGGCTCTGCGCCGAGGAGGTGGTACCCTCCCTCGAGTGAGCTGCTGAGGCCGCGGGGTTCGCATCAAGGAGGGCGATTGGGCGGAGGCACTCGAGGACGAACGCGAGCCGCTTCGCCTTCTGGAGGTGGGGTCGGTCCCCACGGGGGCAGGAATGATGGTGATCGCGCAGGCACGGCGGCAGGTCGGCGAGGCGCTGACTGGACTGGGGAGGTATGCCGAAGCCGAGGCCGAACTGGTGCTCGCGACTAAGGAGACGAGAGTGCTCGTCGAGACCCTGCCAGACGCTTCCCTGGCGCCGATGACGCTGGCGCTCGCGTACAGCAGCCTTGCCACGCTCTATCAGGTGCGCGCCGGTGCTACGGAGTCGGAGGTGGTCGACTGCCCGCGGGCGGCGGCGACGACCGTGTCGGCTGATAGCATCGCAGCCGAGGTGCGCGAGACTTGGGGCGTGCTACCGGGCTTTGAGGATGTGTGGAAGGACTTCGAGGCGCGAAAATCACCCGGGGCATGTGAGCGGTATTTCGGTGCGCAGGGAGCCCCAACGGCCCCTCGGGACAGGGCTTCTTGACCCTCACCATGCCTCTCCGCTGAGTTCGACGACCGCGTTTCGCGGACCCAGATGAAACGTTCCATCGACGTTGCATGAAACGCTCGACGTCCACGTCGCCGAGTTGGCCGAACCCACGTGAAGCCGCGGCCCACAGGCCTTCCGAGGCCGATTCGCCTGAACGGCACGACCCCTGCCTTTCCTGGAGGTCGTAGCACCGCGTGAAACAGAGCGCGGCAACACGACAACCCCTGAAAGGAAGATCTGATGAAGCGTGCCCTCGTTCTCATGACACTCTGCGTGCTCGGCACGGCCGCATGCGGCGACGATGTGATGGAGCCGCTGGTGGAGACGCTCGAGCTGTCGTTCACCGGCCTCGAGCCCCTCGCCAACGGCTTCCACTACGAAGGTTGGGCCATCATCGGCGGCGCTGCCGCGACCACTGGCAAGTTCAATGTCGATGCCTCGGGAGAGCTGGTGACCCTCGGGGGCGACCCAATCGTGGATGGTGCCTTCGAGACCGGCCTCGACCTCTCCGGCGTTACGGCCATCGTCCTGACCATCGAGCCCTCCGGGGACACCGACGACGTGCCTTCGGATACGCACGTGCTGGCAGGCCCGGTGGCATCGGGCTCCGCTGCTCTCACCGCAGGCGACGCCGCGGCGCTGGGCGACGACTTCTCGTCCGCCACGGGTGACTACATCCTGGCGACGCCGACGGACGGCGACATGATCAACGAGAACAGCGGGCTCTGGTTCTTGTCGCTCGCATCCGGGTCGCCGGCCGTAGGACTCGACCTGCCCACGCTGCCCGCCGGGTGGGCCTACGAAGGGTGGGCCGTCATCAACGGCGTGCCGGTCACGACGGGTCGCTTCACTGAAGTGGATATGGCGGACGACGCAGCGCCCTTCAGCGGGGCGTCGGCAGGCCCGCCCTTCCCCGGTGAGGACTTCCTGATGGCCGCGCCGGCCGGGCTCACCTTTCCGACGGACCTGGCGGGGGGACTCGCCGTGATCTCCATCGAGCCCGACCCCGATGACTCGGACATGCCGTATACGTTCAAGCCTCTCATGGGCCCCATCGACGCCGCCGCTACGGACCACGTGACGTATGCGATGCCGAACATGGCAGCAGCGACGTTTCCAACGGGATCCGCGACGATCCGATAGGCGGCTCGGATTGACCGTAGACTGATTGGTGGAAGCCGGCGGACCCGGATCCGGGTTCGCCGGCTCGACGGTTCCTCTAGTCGGACGGGTGCGGGGGCCGGATCCAGCGCGGTGAGAGGGGCGTACTCCGGGTCGGGATGCTACTATCCCGGCCGTGCGCACAACTCGAACCCGGTATTCGGCGGTGCTTTCGCGAACCCGACTGGTCAGATTGGTGGGCGGGCTCGTCGTCACGGCGGTGGCGGCCGTGCTCCTCCTGTCCGGAGCGCCGCTCGCCGGCAACCCGCCGGCGCAGCTCATCCCCCGCACATGGGACGAGGCCGCCCTCGAAGACTACGAGGTGCCACCGCCGGACCCGTCCATGCACCCCGAGTTCGTTTCGGCGGAGTACTACTACGGGATTCGGGAACGGGTCATCCACACGACGTATCCCGTGTACCACCCCGACGTGGAGCCGGCTGGCTACATCGACTCTCTGGCCGCCCTGGGGCCTCGCTCGGTCCTGGACACGGACACGCTGGAGACCGACGAGGAGTGGATCCGGGCAGGCGAACTCGTGTTCGAGTCGCCACAGATCTTCTTCCCTCTGAACGCAGGCGGGCCCATCGAGGCCTTCCTCGCTCCTGCCCTGGCGGCCGCCGGTCTACCCACCACCCCCGACGGGACGTACCCGTGGGTGCGGTACGTGGTCACCGAGGCGGGCGTGGCGGTGGGTGTGGGTGGGTGCGCGAACTGTCACACGCGGCTCATGCCCGATGGATCGGTGGTGAAGGGCGCTCAGGGCAACTTCGACTTCGACGGCCTCATGGCCGGGCTGCCCACAGCAGCAGGTCCACAGCTTGGGCCGAATCTGGTGAGGGCGATCTCCCAGGAACAGTTTGCGGCGCCGTGGATCGAACATGAGTCCCAGGCCATTCTGGACGGGCTCACGCCCGAGCAGGACAGCGTGTTCAGGGCGGCGATCCCACCCGGGGTCCTGACGCGACAAGGAACCAACTACGCCTACCCTGCCCGTATCCCGGACCTGAGAGGAGTGCGGGATCAGAAATACCTGGACGCCACCGGTCTGGTCCGGCATCGGGACATCGGCGATCTGATGCGGTACGCCGCCTTCAACCAGTTCGCGGATCACCTGACCCGCTACGGTGACTTCATCCCGTCCCTGGGCGCTGGTCGGGGCGTGGATCTTCCGCCACCTGACGCGGTCCAGTCGCCTTTCCACGGACCGTTCACCCGGTTCACCGACGCCCAGGCGTACGCGCTGGCACTCTACCTGTACGACCTGGAGCCGCTGCCGAGTCCCCACACCTTCGACGAAGAGACCATGGCGCTCGGTGAGCGCGTCTTCATCGAGGAGGGGTGCGTGACGTGCCACAGCCCTCCGCTCTACACCAACAACACCCTCACGCCCGCGCTGGGCTTCACCCCTCCCGACGATCACTACGAGAGGTTCGACCTCTTCGACATCTCGGTGGAGACCGACCCGGGACTCGCCCTCTACACCCGGCGGGGCACCGGCTACTACAAGGTCCCTTCGCTCCGGGGCCTCTGGTACCGGTCGCCCCTCCTTCACGATGGATCCATCACCACCCTCGAAGAGCTCCTCGACCCGGCGCGCCTACGGGACGACTGGATCCGTTCGGGCTTCAAGCCCTACGGCGTGGAGCGCGCTGCCGTGCCCGGGCATCCCTTCGGACTCGAGCTCGACGAGGCGTCGAAGGCGGCTCTGATCTCCTACCTGCTCACGCTGTGATCCGACGCCACGTCCTCGCAGCGTGCGCGGTGGTCGTCGGCACCGCGGTCCCCTTGGCGGGCCAGACGCCCTGGCGTCTCGTCGATCACGACGTCTCGTTCGAGATCCACAACGCCGGCCTCCCGGTGCGAGGGACCTTCGAGAATCTGGACGTCGAGATCGCCTTCGATCCGGCGGAGCCTGCCTCGGGATCCTTCGTCGGGCGCATCGACCCCGCCTCCATCGAGACGGGCATCGCCATGCGCGACCGACACCTGGCAGGCCGGCAGTTCTTCGACGTCCGCACGTTCCCTCACATGGAGATGCGCAGCGCCTCCATCGCACCCACAGATCGCCCGGGTTGGTTTCGCGGCGAGTTCGACGTCGTCATCCGCGACGTGACCCGGCGCGTGCCGGTGCTCTTCCGCTTCGAGGAGGCCGGGGACGGGGCGAGCCTCTCCGGAGAGCTCACCGTCGACCGCGTGGAGTTCGGCGTGGGCGACGGGGGCTTCCTTCTCGGAGACGAGGTGACCGTGACGGTGGAGGTGGAACTGGAGCGTGCGACCGGCCGGCCCTGACGCTACCGGCTCTGCAGCCACGCGTGTTCACGGGGCTCCGGCGGAACGTCCACCCCCGCCGTGATGGCCCAACGCTGCAACCACGAGAGGCCCCGCTCTCCCACGTAGGCGTCTCTCGATGCATACGCGGGGTCACCGAGCGCGTGATGGAGGTCCACGAAGTCGTAGCCGCGCTGGACGAGGCGGTGGAGGACACGGTCGAGGTGATCGCCGTTGATGGTGTTCGCATGGAGAAGGAGCACCTGGGGGACCTGCCGGCCGAACACCCGGTCGGAGAGGCGCTCGTAGTAGGCGAAGACCTCGTCCATGTGCTCGACATAGGCCTCCACGACCCGATCCGCGAGGGGTTGGTCGCCACTCTCGACAGCGCGGATGTAGGCCTGGTTGTAGACCCATTCCTGGTTGTCCATCGTCACGGGAGCCAGGTCAACGCCGTGGTCCGCCAGGTGGGTGAGAAGCCCGGTTCGTTTCGCCTCCGTCGGGCCCAGGTGGAGATACGGAGGCCGGAAGTACCGAGCAGGCTGTCCCGCCGTATACCCCTCGAGGACGGCGGCCCCCTCGTCCACGTCGGCGAGGTATCGATCCAGTGCCGAGGAGTTCAGGTCCGGGTGTGTCGCCGAGTGGTTCCCCAGCATATGACCTGCCCCCACCCAGGCGTCGAGGGTCCGGCGCAACGTCGTGGACGGCGCGTCGCCGCACGCCCGACTCGCCACCACGAACCCCGTCGCCGGCGCATCGAATCGCCGAAGCGTCGACAAGAGTCCCTCGGTGATGGCTTCGATTCGGTCCACCGAACACCCGCCCCCCGGCAACGTCGCCGGGACGTCGTCGAAGGTCAGAGCGACCGAACGCGAGGCCTGCGACGCGCCTGGAGCGGGCAGGGTCAGGAGCGGTAGCACGCTCAGTAACCAGAGGACGAGGCGTCCGGGCCGGCCGGGTCTTGGCATTGCGACTACCTGGGTACGTACCGGGGCGCAATGAGCCGGGCCGGGTCCGCGTCGGCCTTGGGCACGAACTTCTGCGTTCGCGCATGCTGGTTGTCGCCACCGTAGAGGACGCCGTCCTCGTCCACGGCAAACGTGTGCATCTCGATGTACGAGGCCGGCCCTTCGGTAGGGAGCGCCCACTCGTAGAGGCGATCGCCCTCGAAGGACAGCTTGATGACCCGCGGGGGGCTGACCTCCGTGATCCAGATCGCGTCGTCGTTCACCAGGACATCGAGGGTGAGGGCGAACCCACCCCACCGGTGCTCCGGTACGAACTCGGGGTGGTACGCACGGGTGGGATCGGGCTCACGCTGGCGGAAGACATGGACCGCCCTGGCATCGCGATCCGTCACGACTACTCGGCCCTCGGGCCCCACGGCGATGGAGTGGAGGCTCCCGAACTCTCCAAGCTCGTCACCCTCGCTTCCGAACTCGGACTCGTAGCTCCCATCCGCGTCGAGGACGACGACCCTACGGTTGCCCAGGCCATCGGCAATCAACACGCGGCCGTCGGGAAGGAAGGCGACGTCCTGGGGGAGGTTGAAGTGACTCTCGTCCGACGCCGCGACGCCCTTCTCACCGAACGTATGGAGCAGCTCCGAGCCGTCGTTGGAGAAGACGAAGATCTGATGGAACGTCTCGTGAACGACCCAGACCCTCTGTTCCGGATCGTAGGGGCTGATGCGGAGCCGGTGCGGTCCCGGCCCCTCCGATCCCGCGAAGAGGTGATCCCACTGGTCCCAGATCTCCTGGACTTCACCGTCCCGGTTCACGGTGAAGATCACGTTCTGCCAGGTCCGCGGACCGCGCAGCACGTTCATCCCGATGGAGCCCGCGTACCCTTCGAAGCCGTCGGGCACGGGTTCGGGAAGAGGCGTTTCGCCTCGTTGGATGATGAAGATCCGGTCCGGCGATTCGACCCACACGCTGGAGTTGCCGCCGAAGGCGAAGCCGTCGGCCTGGAACGGCTTCAACCACCCTTCCACGATTTCGTAGGCGCCGGCGTCGAACGTCCGCACCTCCGACGTGGAGAGCGGTGGGCCACCGTCCGGGGCGCAGGAAGTGACGAGGGGTCCGGCGAGGAGTCCGATCACCGCCGGTGGGATCCGTCTGAGCATCGTGTGCGTCCTGGGAAGGTGGGGGCTCATGATGCTCGTTCGGTCTCGATGTGACAATTCCTCGGATGAGTGGTCTGTTGACCTGTACCGTCCACCCATTCCAAGGTCCATCTCATGCGCATCAAACTCTGGGTCCTCCTGGCGCTCGCCTCGAGCATCGCCGGTTGCAGCGGCGAGCAGCTCGAATCGATCGTGCAGAGGGTCACGGCCCAGTTGTCCGAGATGACCATCGGCGAACTGGGCAGCCTCGCGCAACGCGCCGCCGAGGATCCGGCGGTGGCCGACTCCATCCTCGCGGCCAACGGCGTCGACAGGGAGCAACTCGACGCCATCGTGAGCCGGCTCGGTTCGCAAGCGGAGGTCGTGGGTGCGGCGCTGTCCGGGATGTCAGTGAAGGATCTGGGCGACCTGGCGTCGAGGATCACCGAGGACAGGGCGGTGGCGGACTCACTGCTTGCTGCCCACGGTATCGAGGCCGGCGAGCTCGACGAGGTCCTGGATCGCATCGGGCCCGATGCGGAAGCGCTGGCCGCGTATCTCTCCTCGCTGGGTAGCGAGCAGGAGCGCTAGACCGCGCAAACGCGAGGCCCCACGCCACCCCGCCCATGCCACGACCTCTCCTCATCCTCCGCCACGGCCGAAGCGTCGCCAACGAACAGGGACGCATTGCCAGCGCCCTGGCAAACGCCGAACACGATTTCGGTCTCACCGAGGAGGGCCGATCTCAGGTCCTCGCGTCCCTCACCGAAGCGCCACCGACGATTCGGAGCGCCGTGGTGGTCTCGTCACCACTGCTGCGAGCCCGGGAGACGGCGGAGCTCGCTGCCGACCTCCTCGGCGCCTCTGTCCGGGTCGACCACCGGCTCGTGGAGCGAGGCTTCGGCGAGCTCGAGCTGGCGTCGGACGAACGATACGAGTCGGTCTGGGAGCTCGACCGCCGCGACCCCACCCACCGGACGTGGGGAGTGGAGAGCGTCGTGGACGTCTGGGCGCGACTGCAGCGACTGCTGGGTGAACTCCGCCACGATCCCGACATCGCGGCGGCCGACGGAGCGTCGATCCTCCTCGTGACCCACGGAGACGTGGCGTCGACGCTCATCTGTGGATCGAGAGGCGAGCCGCTGGACCGGCACCGGGAGGTGGGTGCGCTGACCACCGGTGAGCTCCGCGCCATGGATTGGCCTCCGGTCGTCTAGACGCCCATCTTCGACGCCGTTCCCGGGGCGGACTCGAAGACACGAAGGTGATATGGACGCAATGACGCGATGCCGGCGAGAGGGACGCCGACGAACACGGATGGCCCTCGCCGTGGCCCTCGTGAGCGCGAGTACGCTCACCGCGGCGTGCGCGGACTCGGGCGACCCTGCGTCGGGGGGTTCATCGGAGGCGGCCGGATCCCCCGCCGCCATCCTCGTCGCCCACCGGGGAGCATCGGCGTACGCGCCGGAGCACACCCTGGCTTCGTACGAGCTGGGCATCGAACAGGGGGCGGACTACATCGAGCCGGACCTGCAGATCACACGTGACGGCGTCCTCATCGCGCTCCACGATCTGACCCTCGAACGGACGACCAACGTCGAGGAGGTCTTCCCCGATCGCTTCAAGGAAGCCGTGGTTCGTGGCGAGACGGTCCGGGTCTGGCCGGCTGCGGACTTCACGCTGGAAGAAATCCGGACCCTCGACGCGGGCAGCTGGTTCGACGAGTCGTTCGCCCACGCCCGTGTCCCCGCGTTCCGCGAAGTCGTGGAGGTCGCTCGGGGACGGGCGGGCCTCTTCATCGAGACCAAGGCGCCGGAGGTGTACGGCGACCTGGGCTTCGACATGGAGGCCCAGCTCCTGTCCGAGCTCGCCGAACTCCGGCTGGACCAGCCCGGTGCAGACCCCGCCACTCCGGTCATCATCCAGTCCTTCAGCGCGGCCAGCCTCGAACTCCTCCGCCACGAGCATGACACCGTTCTTCCCCTGGCCCTCCTCATCGGTGGGGGTGACGCCGCGGCGGAGTGGCTGTCATCTGAAGGGCTGACCCGGGTGGCGGCCTTCGCCACGGGCATCGGACCCGCCAAGGATCTCCTCAGGGAGGACGAGACCGTCGTCGGTCGTGCTCACGAGCTCGGCCTCACCGTCGTGCCTTGGACGTTCCGGGCCCGGGATCCGGGGGATGGGTTCGCCACGGTGGAAGACGAGATGGCGTACTTCCTCGACGAGCTGGGGGTCGACGGCATCATCACCGACAACCCGGACCTCTTCCCGAGAGAGGCCGGCGGGGGTGGCCGCTGAACCGGTGGGCGGTTGCTGACCTCGCGCGCGGTTGCTGAGCCCGTTCGGCGGGCAGTCGCCGTCGTAGCCCTCGCCCTCGTCGGGCTCGCCTGTACGGGCCCCCTCGTCGAGGACTGCGAGCGGGGTGATCTGGACGTCCGCTACTGCGATGGCGACGGAGATCTGGTCGCCGACTTCGCACCCACCCATCTACGCCTGGACCCCGACGTCCTGATCTTCGCCTACACGCCCGTGGAGGACCCGGCCCAGTTCCGGGGTGTCTGGGCGCCATTCCTCGCACACCTCGAGGGCCTGGTCGGCCGGGAGGTCCGCTTCTTCCCGGTGCAGTCCAACGCCGCCCAGATCGAGGCCATGCGTGCCGGGCGGCTGCATGTGGCGGGCTTCAACACGGGTAGCGTGCCCCTCGCCGTGAACTGCGCCGGCTTCCGGCCCCTGGCCATGATGGCCCGTGCAGACGGCACCTTCGGCTACGAGATGGAGCTCCTGACCCATCGGGACAGCGACATCGAGACGGTGGAGGACCTCCGCGGTCGATCTCTCGCGTTCACCTCGCCGACGTCGAACAGCGGATTCAAGGCGCCTTCGGTCCTCCTGGAAGCCGAATTCGGCCTGGTGGCGGAAGAGGACTTCGATGTCGTCTTCTCCGGCCGGCACGACAACTCCATCCTCGGCGTCCTTCAGCGCGACTACGAAGCGGCGGCCGTGGCCAACCAGGTCATCGACCAGGTCCTGGCCCGGGGCGTCGGAAATCGCGACGAGTTGCGGGTGCTCTACACGTCGGTGTCGTTTCCCACGACCGCGTACGGGGTGTCGAATCGCCTCCAGCCGGACCTCGCCGCGGCGGTGGCCGAGGCCTTCCGCACCTTCCCGTGGGAGGGAAGCGCGCTCGACGAAGAGTTCCAGGAGGAGGACGGTTTCATCGACATCACATACGAGGAGCACTGGGAGGTGATCCGGACCATCGACGTCGCCTCGGGCACCAGTTGGGGATGCCGATGACGCGGCCCCTCCCGTCGGACGCGGTGCTCGACGTCGAAGACCTGGTGGTGCGGTACGGGGCGGGGGACGACGTGCTCCGAGGCGTCTCGTTCACCCTCGGCGCCACGGAGATTGTGGGGCTCATCGGCGCGTCCGGTGCGGGGAAGAGCACACTCCTCCGGGCCGTCCAACGGCTGGTCGAGCCTGCCTCGGGATCGGTGCGACTTCGAGGCACGGAACTGACGACCCTGGGCACCGCCGAGCTCCGCGCGGCGCGTCGCAGGATGGGGATGATCTTCCAGGAGCACGCCCTCGTCGACCGCCTGAGCGTCATGGAGAACGTCCTGTGCGGGACCCTCGGGCGAACCGGCTTCTGGCAAGCGATCCGACGCCGCTTCAACGAGGCCGACGTCGTCGAGGCCTTCCGGCTGCTGCAGCGGATGGGTCTGGACGGCTTCGAGGATCGCCGTGCCGACGAGTTGTCGGGTGGACAGAAGCAGCGCGTGGGCATCGCCCGGGCCCTCATCCAGAACCCGGACCTCCTGCTGGTGGATGAGCCCACGGCCAGCCTCGACCCCGCGGCGTCGGTCCGCATCATGACGCTCATCTCGGAGGTGTGCCGGGAGAGCGGACTGGCCGCGCTCATCAACCTCCACGACGTGCCACTGGCCCGCCGGTTCTGCCCCCGCATCCTCGCCCTCCACGAAGGACGCATCGCCTTCGACGGCCCCTCGGCGGATCTGACCGACGACGTACTGACGCAGGTGTACGGCGCGGACGCGGTGGAGTCCCACGCGGTGCGCGGCGCGGATGCCGAGGCGGGTGGCCCTGACGGCGAGGTAGCGCGTGTCGACTGAGGTCGCCCGCACCTGGCGCCCCCCGCCCAGGATCGCCAGCGTCACGACTCGCCGGCTCCTGTGGCTGGGCGCCGCGGTCTATGCGGCCGTGGCCCTCGTCACCATCGACGTCGACGCCGCCCGTATGGCGGAAGGTGCGGCGCGCGCAGCCGACTTCTTCGGAGGATGGCTGCGTCCGGACTTCGTGACC
The DNA here is from genome assembly GCA_036784835.1 of Phaeophila floridearum. Lineage (NCBI taxonomy): Eukaryota > Viridiplantae > Chlorophyta > Ulvophyceae > Ulvales > Phaeophilaceae > Phaeophila > Phaeophila floridearum. The sequence goes on from JAYMFU010042135.1 coordinate 62,182, forward strand.
CGGTGGGCGGACATCCGGGCGGGCCTGGTGGAGAGCCTCGCCATGACCCTGGCGGCTACGGCCGCGGGCTTCGTCCTCTCCATCCCCTTCGGCCTGGGGGCTTCCCGCAACCTGGTCCCGCCTCCCGTCTATGCCGCGTGCCGGGGAGCGCTCGCCGTCTTCCGGGCCTTCCACGAGGTGCTGGTGGCCATCCTCTTCGTGGCGATGTTCGGCTTCGGCGCCTTCGCCGGATTCATGACCCTCGTCGTGGCCACCGTGGGCTTCCTGGGCAAGCTCCTGGCGGAGGCCGTGGAGGAGATCGACCCGGCACCCGTCGAGGCCCTCACCACCGCCGGCGCGCCATGGCTCAGTCGCATCGCCTTCGGCGTGCTTCCTCAGGTCATGCCGCGCATCCTGGGCCTCACGCTGTACCGACTCGACATCAACTTCCGCGAGTCGGCCATCATCGGGCTCGTGGGGGCCGGCGGCATCGGGGCGACGCTCATCACCGCCTTCGCCCGCTACGAGTTCGAGTCGGTCTCCGCCATCCTCCTCCTCATCATCTCCATGCTCTTCCTGGCCGAAGTCCTGTCGGGTCGGCTGCGGCGGAGGCTCCTCTGATGTCGACCTGGGAGTGGCACACCCCTGCCGAACGGACGCGCCGCTGGCTCGGCACGCTCGGGGTCGCGGTGGCCCTGGCCTGGGCGTGGACCCACATCTCGGCCCGCACGACGTGGAGCTTCGTCCTCGACGCAGGCGTCCAACTCCAGGACCTGGGACTGCGGATGTTTCCGCCGGACGCCTCGTACCTGGCCGCGCTGGCTCAGCCCCTGGTGGACACGCTGCACATCGCTACGCTGGGCACCGTCCTGGGCGTCTGCATCGCCATCCCGGTGGCGCTTCTCGCTGCGCACACCACCACGCCCTCTCGCCGTGTCCTTCGCCCGCTGGCACTGCTGGTGTTGGTCACGTCGCGCTCCGTGAACTCCATCATCTGGGCGCTCATCCTCGTGGTCCTCGTCGGCCCGGGCCTCCTCGCCGGAATCCTGGCCATCGCGCTGCGGTCCGTCGGCTTCGTGGGCAAGCTCGTCTACGAAGCCATCGAAGAGGCCCCCGCGCTTCCGGTGACGGCCATCGAAACCACGGGCGCCGGCCGGGCGCAGTCATTGGCCTTCGGCCTCCTCCCGTACGTGCTGCCCACCATGGCCGGCGTGAGCGTCTACCGGTGGGAGATCAACATCCGCGAAGCCACGATCCTCGGCATCGTCGGGGCCGGAGGATTGGGGATGGCCCTCCAGGCCTCCATCGACGCGCTGGCCTGGTCACGGGTGAGCGTGATCCTCGGCGTGATCCTGGCGACGGTGGTGGTCGCCGAGTCGGTCTCGGCGAGGGTGCGGAAAGGGCTGGCCTGACAGGACGGCTGTCCGGTATTCCAAAGCTCTACAGCCGCCCTTCCGCCATCAGGTCCGCCGCGTAGTTCGCCGCTCGCGCGCTGAACGCCATGTACGTCAACGAGGGGTTCTGGCATGCCGCCGACGTCATGAACGACCCGTCGGTGATGAAGAGGTTCTCCACGTCGTGGGCCTGGCACCATCCGTTGAGGACGGAGGTCTCCGGGTCCCGCCCCATGCGGGCGCTCCCCATCTCGTGGATGCGGTTGCCGGGCTTGGTCAGCTCGACGTCACCGGACCGGATGTCGGTGCACCCTGCCGCCTCCAGCATGGCGATGGCGTCCTTCCGAGCCTCCTCCATCATGACGTAGGCGTTGTCCGAGTACATCACGCGGAAGACGGGAACGGGATTGCCCCATTGGTCCCGACGGGTGGGGTGGGCGGTGACTCGGTTCTCGGGGTCGGGAAGCTGCTCGCCGAAGGCCCCGATGCTGATTCGCCACGGCCCGGGCCTGCGATGGGCCTCCTTGAAGGTCCGGCCGATGCCCGGCGTTCGACCGCCCGGACCTCCCACCGGGGTGCCACCGCCCTGGTATCCGAAGCCACGCCGGTACGGCTTCTCCGTCTCGGTGATGTTGGCGTAACGCGGGATGTAGATCCCCCCGGGACGGCGCCCGAACACCGTCTTGTCTTCGAAGCCCTGGAGGAGCCCCGACGCGCCGGCGCCGCTGATGTGGTCCATGAGGTTGCGGCCCACCTGATCGGAGCGGTTGGCCAGCCCGCTGGGGAACGCCTCCGAGGTGGACTGGAGCAGGATCATGGCCGAGGCGATGGTCGAAGCGTTCAGGAAGACGACGCGGGCCGTGTGGGTCGTCCGCTCCCGCGTCTCCGCGTCGATGACCCGCACACCGGTGACCCTGGCGGTCTCGGGATCGTAGTCGAGGGACTGGACGATGGCGTTGTGCACCATGGTCAGGTTGCCGGTGCGTTCGGCCGCCGGAAGGGTGGCGTTCACCGACGAGAAGTATGCCCTGAAGATGCAGCCGTGCTCGCAGCGGTTGCGCACCCGACAGCGGGAGCGCCCCAGTTCCTCCTGCTCTTCCGTGGGCTCGGTGAGGTGGGCGACCCGGGCGGGGATGACGTTGCGGCCGGGGAACGCCGACTCCACGCGTGCTTTGAACTCCTCCTCGGCGCAGGTCAGCGCGAAGGCGGGTTGGAAGACCCCGTCGGGGAGCTGAGGCAGACCCTCGATGGAGCCGGCGATGCCGGCGAAGCGCTCCACGTGATCGTACCACGGGGCGATGTCGTCGTAGCGAACAGGCCAGTCGACGCCGATGCCCTCCCGCAGATTCGCCTCGAAGTCCTGGGGCCCGAGGCGGTACGCCTGGCGGCTCCACATGATGGAGCGGCCGCCGGTGTGGTAGCCCCGGAGCCAATCGTAGCTGGTGCCGTCGGCCTCCTCGTAAGGGTGCTCCGAGTCCTTCACCCAGAAGTGCTTCGTGGTCTCCTTGATGGCGTAGGCGACGCCCCCGTATTGCTTCGGGTAGTGCTCCGCGATCTCGTCCTCGGGGATGCGATCCAGGTTCGGACGTTCCCACGGCGGAATCCGATCGGTGTAGTCGCGTTCGGGCCGGATCTCGGGCCCCCGCTCCAGCACCATGACCTTCAAGCCCCGCTCGGTGAGCTCCTTGGCGCTCCAACCGCCGCTCATTCCCGAGCCCACGACGATGGCGTCGAAATCAGCCATGGTCGTAGCCCTCCACCAGCGCTCGGTCCATGCACGGATCCCACCGACCGGGGACGGAGACCCATCCCTGTTCTTCCACGGCCCCACCTTCGGTGGAGAAGTAGGCCTGGGCGATGAGCCCTTTGAGGCCGAAGTACCCGTCGATGGGTTCATCCTCGAAGGCGGCCGCGTCCACGGTGGCCAGTGCCTCCGCGGCACGGTTTGCCGGGGCCTGGAGGATGTCGCCTCCCGCCAACGCCCCCAGCCGAGTGTCCAGAGCGGTGAGCGTCGCCCGGTGCTCCGCTCGGGTCTCGGCGTTGGCCCACTCCGCCATCAACCCGTCGAGGATGGCCGGGACCTGGACGTCCAGGGCGCCGGGCGTCTCGGTGCGTGGCAGGAAGAGGTCGCTCACGCGGGCTACCAGGGCCATCTCACGATCCGCGTAGAAGCGCGGGCTCGAGGTGGGCGCCAGGGTGTCGAGGGTCACGCGGCCGCCGCAGGCGCTCAACAACGTCGAGCCTCCCACGGAGACCACGAGATGCTTGATGACGTCGCGTCGGCTGATCACGTGAGGTCGGCCTCGGTTGCGGGGACGGAGCGTCGGGACAAATTAGGCGGACGGCGCCCTTCCGCTACGCGGCGGACCTGTCCGGGTCCACCTCCGTCCCTTCGTCTCCAGGACTCCGATGCGACTCCCGTGGATTCTCCGGTGCACGGTGGTATGGGTGGTCGGGGTCTCCGCGGTCGGCTGCACCTCCTCGGATTCTCCGTGGACGCCGCTCTTCAACGGCCGTGACCTCGACGGTTGGACCCCGAAGATCCGTGGCCACGCCCTGGGCGAGGACCCCATGGCGACGTTCCGCGTCGAGGACGGGCTCCTCACCGTGGGGTACGAGCGGTACGGGGAGTTCGGCGACCGCTTCGGGCATCTGTTCTACGAGGAGCCCTTCTCCCACTACCGGCTCCTGGTGGAGTACCGGTTCGTGGGGGAGCAGGCTCCGGGTGGACAGGGGTGGGCTCTGAAGAACAGCGGCGTCATGGTCCACGCCCAGGCCCCCGCGACGATGCTCGCGGACCAGGACTTCCCCATTTCGGTGGAGGTCCAGTTCCTGGGCGGGACCGGTGCCGGCGAGCGACCCACCGCCAACCTGTGCACGCCCGGGACCCACGTGCACATGGGCGGCGCCCTTCGGGAGGAACACTGCACGAACTCGTCGTCAGCCACCTTCCATGGCGAGGAGTGGGTCACCGTCGAGGTCGTCGTTCGCGGAGACGAGTCGCTCACGCACATCGTGAACGGCGACACCGTCCTCGCATACACCCGCCCGGTCATCGGCGGTGGGGTGGTCTCGGGCTTCGACGCCGATGCCAAACCCGACGGTGAGCCTCTGGCCGCCGGCTACATCGCCCTGCAGAGCGAGAGCCACCCCATCCAGTTCCGTCGGGTGCTCGTGCGGGAGCTCCCTCCGGGCGGGTAGCCGGCGGTCGGGGCTTCAGTGGACCACGTCAGGCGACCTTGCGGAACGCACGTGCGGCCGCCGCCACCGTCTCCCCGATATCGTCCTCGCTGGTGGCGAGACAGAGTCGGGAATCGGTGATGACGAAAGGCGGAAGCAGGATGCCCGAGTCGAGCATCTCCGCGCGGAACGCTTCGGCACGAACGAAGTCCGCCCTGGCCGCGTCCCGGAACGTCACGGGAGCCACGGGGAGCCAGTTGATCATGAAGGCCGACGCGTGGCCGGTGATGGTCACGTCGACGCCGCTGTCACGGACGGCCCGCTTCAGACCCTCGCGAAGCAGGTGCCCCAGGTAGGCCAGCCGATCCATGCCGCCATCCCGGAGGATGTCTACTGTCGCCACACCCGCCGCGAGGCCGTAGGGGTTGGCGTAGTGGGTGCCGTCCAGGGAGGTGGAGGTGCCCAGCATCTCCATGAGGTCGGACCGTCCCGCGATGGCCGCGAGGGGGTAGCCATTGCTCATGCTCTTGCCCAGTGCGGTGAGGTCGGGCTCGACGCCGGCGACGGCTTGATATCCACCGAGTGCGAGACGGAAGCCCGTCTTCACCTCGTCGAAGATCAGCAGCGCACCGTTCTTGCGCGTCGTCTCCCGGAGAAGCTCCAGGAAGCCCGGCGCCGGCGGCACGCATCCGTAGCTCAGGACGTACGGCTCACACACGACGGCCGCGATCTCGTGGCCGGACTCGCGGAAGACCGTTTGCACGGCCTCGGCGTCGTTCCACTCCAGGACGAGAACCTCGGAGACGGCGCCGGCGCTGAGGCCGCCCGAGTTCGGGTCGTTCTCCGATGGAACGTGGTCGGGGCGGACGTCGAAGTTGGCTCCCTTGGCCAGCGGATCCTGCCAGCCGACGAAGCTCCCGTGGAACTTCACGATGAGCCGACGACCCGTCGCGGCCCGGGCCACATGCACGGCGTGCAGCAGGGCGTCCGATCCGGATGTGACGAAGGCGACCTTCTCGGCCGACGGGACGATGTCGACGATCCGCTCCGCGAGCTCGATCTCCTGCGCCTGCGCGCCCACCCAGTGCAGGTCGGCGGTATCGGCGGTCCGCTTCACGGCCTGGTTGACCCGGGGGTCCGAGTGCCCGATGACGATGGGGCCGTACGACAGGAGGTAGTCGATGAAGCGCTTGCCCTCGGCGTTGTAGAGGTAGGCGCCCTCCGTTCGGACGATGTGTTCGCGAAAGACGCGACGGCCCGAGGCCGAGGCTCCTCCGGCGAGAACGCGGGCAGCCCTTTGCAGTTGCTCCTCGGTGCGGGTGACTGTGACGGTGGGCATGGGGTCTCCTGATGAACTGTTCATGGGGTCGGGGGACCGGTCCCTGATCGCGGCGATGGGCGATGAGGATCCGTGCTCGTTCCCGGAAGCGGGCGTCGAGCCGGTGTCACGCCTGGATTCGGCGCGAAGGGGTGGGGCGGCAGAGGGCTGCGCCCGGGTCCGTCGAAGGGTGCCACGGAAGTGTAGCGGAGTCGTTCAACGCCTCGGCGGACCCTGGCAGGGTCTCGCGAGGCGCACACAGTCTAATCGCGGTTTGGCGGCCGTCAAGATGCCTGAGCCTGTGGTCTCTACGGGCCTCGGGTGTCGCCTTGGGAAGTGTAGGACCGAGTCTCACCATCCAGAGGAGGACCTCATGTCGACCCGACCAACCTCACGCCCTTCCCGTACGTGGCCCCGGACCTGGCAGCACCCGAGGAAGGCCACTCTCCGAGGGCCGGGGCTGACCCTTTGCCTGGTCGCCACCGGCTGGCTGATGGTGGGCTGCGCTCCACCCGACGCGTCGTTGGCGTCCGGTGAGCCGGCCGCCCCGCTGTCGAGTCAGATCGAGTACCGATTCGTGGGAGATCGGGGAGAGACGGATGCCGAGGGGTGGACGTTGCTCTGGATCGCGAGTATGGAGGGCGATCTCGCGGGAGAGGCGCGGTGGTACTTCCTGCAGCCGAACCCGATCCCGGACGTGGCGGTCCAGGGGGCCAGCTTGGCGTACTACGAGGCCCGGTGGGAGGTGCGGGTCTCCGACCAGGTGGTCCTGGCCGGTCGGAGTGCCGGCAAGACCGTCACGCCCGAAGGCGAGGATGGCATCTGGGACGGACACGGAGTCGTCACGTCCGCCGCGGGCTCATATCAGGATTACGTTGGGCGCCACACCTATGAGACGGGCCCCGTGGTCTTCTCCGATGAAGGCCCGTGGGGCCGGGGGCTCTTCACGGTCCATTGAGGCCGTCCCTGCGCCGGCGCAGGAGGTCGGCCCTGGAGCCCGGTCTCTAGCGTTTCCCGAAGTCCACCCAGCCCTCGAGGCGCCGATAGTCGACCTCTCTCAGCCCTTCCCGGATCAAGGCCGGGTCGTGGCTCCCGCTTGCACCGGCAATCACCGCGAATCTCCCCTCCACCAGAAGGGCGACGAGTACGTCCCCATCGTCGTCCTGGATCCGGATGGCCGGGCGGCCATCCACCTCGAACTCCTCGACGTCCCCATCCATCTCGCCTCGGGCGAAAAGCGGTGCGATCCACCGGAGTGCCAGGTTCGCGCCACTGCGTAGCGCGCCGAGATCGGCCACCGCGATCATCATGCTGTCCCCATCGACCACGTACTTGGCGTGGGCGACGGACATGCCGGCGCCGTGCTTGTCCCGGGTGTCCTCGCCATCGACCTCCAGCCGGTCTGCGTCGCGAAACTCGTCGGGGATGGTGCTCATGAGATCGCTCCAGGGAACCGCTTCTACGTCGGCATCACGCTGGATCGCCTCGCCGAGTTCAGAGACCCGAGAGCCCAGCGACTGGAGGCCCTGGGCGAACTGACGAATGCTGGTGTCGCCGTCCTCGTCGACGAAATCGCCACAACCGATGAGGCCGATGGCCAACGCGGGTATCAACAGCCTCTTCATGGTCCGCTCCGTTCGATCTGTGTTCCTCGAGCACGTCTCGCATGCTCACTACGGAGATCGGGCGTGGTGAGGTTCGAGTGCCGGAGGACGGACGCTCTCGCCTACTCGACCCGGAACGCCTCCGTCGGATCGGTCCGAGCCATGCGCCACGCGGGGAGGGCGCTCGCGAGCAGGCAGACCAGGAGCACGACGCCCGTGGAGAGAAGGATGGCCCAGGGCTGCATGGGATGGACCCCGTAGAGCCACGATTCGATGAGCGATCCCAGGAGCCAGATGGTTGGGAGTGCCACGAGCACCCCCAGCACGGTCAGGCGAAAGGCGTCGGTGACGATGAGTCGGGACGCCGCCACACGCGGCGCGCCGAGGGCCATCCGAATCCCGACTTCCTTCGTGCGGGCCTGCACCGAGAAGGCCAACACGCCATAGATGCCGATCATGGCGAGGGCGGTGGCGAACAGGGCGAAGGCGGCCCCGATGGAGGAGAGAAGACGCTCGAAAACGAGGAGGCGGTCGATCTGCTCGTCGAAGGTACGCATCTCCGAGACCGTGAGGACCGGGTCGAGTTCCTCGACCCGGGACCTGATGTCAGGCGCGACCTGGGCGAGAGGCAGCCGGGACCGGGCGTAGTACGTTGCGCCCGGACGCACCTGGGCGAGCATCGGAAAGTAGATCTGCGGGTCGGGGTCGCGGAGGCGCTGCTCTGCGAAGTCCTCCACCACCCCGATGATCTCCATACGGAGGGAGGTCCTGTCCTCTCGTGTGAAGTCGATCCGAACGCCCAGAGGTTCTTCGTCGGGGAGGTACCGATCGACGAAGGACTGGCTGACGATCGCCTTGTCCCAGGCCCACTCGTCGCCGGAAGTCCGGTCGCTCTCGTCGAAGTCCCGTCCGCGGACGATCCGGATGCCGAGAAGGTCGAAATACCCCGGTGTCACGGCGTTCATGGGCAGGTAGAGGTCGGTCTCGAAGCGGCCGTCCCTGGCTTCGACGAACATGCTGTTGCCCCAGCCGCCGCCGGTGAGCATGGGCCACAAGGTCATTCCCGCTGACTCGATGCCAGGGACTCCCCGGGTGACTTCGAGGATGTCCTCGAGGCGCTGTTTCGCTTCGACGGCTTCGTATCCGTCGTTGCCGGGATGCACGGCGAACGTGATGAGCTGGCCCGTGGCGAATCCGGGACCGCCCGCCCGCAGCGTCGCGAGGGTCGAAGCGAAGAGCCCGGCGGACATGAGGAGCACCAGCGCCAACGCGACCTGCCCGACCACCAGGGCCCGCCGAAGCCGCACCCCGCCGGCGGCGCTCCGTGTGCGGAGGGCGCCCATGGGGTGGGTGGAGGCCGCGAACCAGGCAGGTCCCATCCCTGAGAGCACGGTGGCGACGACGGCGATGAGCAAAGCGCCGGCGAGGGTCCGACCGTCGAGCGTGGCGTCGATGGCCATCCCGGCTCCACCGACCTCGAGGTAGGCCAGGATCCACTGCCCGACGCCGGGAGCGATGAGCACCCCGACGGCCCCTCCGCCGAGGGCCAACAGCCCCGATTCCACGAAGTGCTCCATCATGATTCGGCCTCGGGAAGCACCCAAAGCGGTTCGGACGGCGGTGTCGCGGTAGCGGGTGACCGCTCGGGCAAGCGACAGGTTCGCCACGTTGAGGCACGCGAGGAGAAGGAGGAGGAGCGTGGCAAAGGACAGGATCAGGACCGGCTCCGTGAGTTCATACGATCGGGCGGCCTGCCCCGAGCCGCCCTCGAGAAGGGCGAGCCTCGACTGGAGGTAGGCGGCGATCTCGGAATCCTCTCGCCCGCCGGGCCAGCTCGGATGCTCCATGTCGGTCTGCAGGTACCGGCCGAACCACGGCTGAAGCGCCTCTTCCGCGTCTCGACGGGACACACCCGGGGCGAGCCGGGCGTAGACGTGTTGGAACCGCACCCGGGGCTGGTCGAGGTCTCCCCATGGGTGGATGTGGTCGTTCATCATCATGGAGGTCCACGCCACGGGCACCACACTCCAGTCGGTACCGTGGAAGCCCTCGGGCGCGACTCCTACGATGGTGAAGGGGCGCTGATTGATGACGAGCTCCTGACCGACGACATCGGGGTCGGAAGCGTACCGGGTCGTCCAGAACGAATGCGACAGTACCGCCACCGCATGGCCGTCGAGGATGAGATCGTCGCTGGCATCGATGAGCCGCCCGAGATGAGGGCGGATTCCCATGGTCGTGAAGAAGTCACCGGTGACCAGCGACAGGTTGCCTCTCTCGGGTCCGGCCGGAGTGATCAGAGTCGCCACCCCGGGGCTCCGGGCGGCGATGGCGCTGAACAGTTCTTCGCCTTGCTGCCGGACGCCGAGAAAGAGCGGGTGGGGCAGTACGCTTCCCCATCCCCGGCCCTCGCCGACCCACTGTCCCTCCCAGCTCAACTGAACCACGCGATCAGGGTCCTCGATGGGCAGGGGCCGCATCAGCGTCTGATCGGCGAGGGAGAAGATGGCCGTGTTGACGCCGATGCCCACAACCAATGAGAGGAGGATGGTGGCCGTGGATCCGGGTGTCGCCGCGAGTCGGCGATGTGCCTGTCGGACGTCACGAAGGAGGAACTCCAGCGGGTTCATCCTCGCTCGGACATCAGCCGCGTCGAGGGTCGGGTCGTACCCGAAGCGCGCTCGCGCTTGCCGCATCGCCTCGTCCTCGGACAGGCCCTCGTCCACCAGACGGTCTGCTTCGATGCGGATGTGCGCCAGGCGCTCCTCACGTTCCTCGACGTCGCTCTGCTCTCCCCGTCCCCATCCCCACCTCATGCCGGTTCCTCCTCCGATTGTGGCCCGAGCACCTTCCCCATCGCGGCCGCCAGTCGATGCCAGCGCCGCGTTTCCACCTCGACCTGTCGTCGCCCCGCGTCCGTGAGCTCGTAGAAGCGCGCGCGACGATTGTTCGAACTGACGCCCCATTCGGCCTCGATCCACCTTCTCTTCTGCAGACGCTTCAGAGCAGGGTAGAGTGATCCGTGGTCGATGAGGAACTCGTCACCCGACGTCCGTTCGATGGCGCGGGCGATGCCTTGTCCGTGCTGGCGACCCGCCTGAAGCGTGCGGAGGATGAGAACGTCGAGAGTCCCCTGGAGGAGCTCGACGCGATCGGATCCATCATCTTGGGTAGTCATTCTACCCGAGAGTGCACCCGCCTCGGGTAGAATGTCAACCCGTGGCGGTCGTTGGGCCCTACTCCGGCTGATTCCTCATGTGGTCGGCTACCGCCCGGAAGCGCTGACGAAGGAACGCCCGCAGCTCGTCGGGCATGTCGTGGTCGTCCAGCGCGCGGTCCATGCACCACACCCAGGCGTCGCGCTCCGCGGTTCCGATGGGGAAGGGCAGATGCCGCGCCCGCAGCATCGGGTGACCGTGCTTCTCGACGTAGAGGGGCGGCCCACCCGTCCACCCCGTGAGGAAGAGGAAGAGCTTCTCCCGGGAGGTCGTCAGGTCCGGTGGATGCAGCCCGCGGATCCCCGCCGCTTCGGGCGCGGTGTCCATGATGTCGTAGAATCGGTCGACGAGGCTGCGGATTCCCTCTTCGCCACCGAGGAGCTCGAAGTGGCTCGGCGGGCGGTCACTCACGCCCGGGATGGGCCAACAGCCACTCCACCACGTGTTCCGTGAACGTCGGCGACAACCTGGGAGTATGGCCGCCGGCCTCGATGGTCCACAGCTCGCTCGAGCCTCCGTCTACGCAACCCGATGAGTACCGCACGACCGAGGTCTCACGGCCCTCCAGGGAGACATCGAGGTCGAGTGCTCCCTCGTGGGCTTCGCCCTCCATCCTGCATCCGTTGTAACGGGCCCATCGCTCCACGCTCTCCGTGGCGCCGGGGTAGGTGGCCTCCTGCATGTCGCCACCGTCGTAACGGATGGTCTCGTCCGCCGTCCCGTGGATCTGGAGCACGTGCACCGGCCCTGCCGGTGTGCCCCGCTCCTCGGACGCCGCCGCACCGGCGAGGCTCACCATGCCCGCGATGACCTGGGGGTGCTCGTAGGCCACGCGGTACGACATGAAGCCACCGTTGGAGTGGCCCACGAGGTAGACCCGATCCGCATCGACGTTGAAGAGGCGCTTCATCTCATCGATGACGGCGAGGACGTAGCCGGAGTCGTCGACGGTGCTGCCGGCGAAGTTGCAGCACGCCTTGGACGCGTTCCAGAACCGAGGATTCCGGCCGGTGCTCTGCTCGGTGCCGTCAGGCGCCACGAAGAGGAAGCCGTGGCTGTCGACCAGGTCTCCGAACTTCATGTACCTCTCCTGTCCGGCGCCGCTGGAGCCATAGCCGTGGAGGAGAACGATGAGGGGAGTGGGCGTCCCGATGGAGTAGCCCGCCGGCACCCGGACCGGGAGCTCGCCGCGGCCGAGATCGACGGACTGGGCAGCCATCGACGGCGGTGCGGCGATGAGGGCTGCCAACAGCAGTGCCGCGGGCACCCGAGCGGCCGAAGGGCGACCCGACGAGGGCCCTGGCGTCGGGCGCGGCGTCGGGGGAGTCGGTCGTGTGGTAAGCATGGTCGGCAACGATCGGGCGGCGAGCGGGGCCACGCAACAAGGGTCGGGCCACTCGCATCGGCCCCATCGATCGCTACGTTGGTCGTCCGTGCAGACGCACGGAGGAGGCAAGGATGAGACGAAAGGAGTTTCTGGCCGCCGGGATGGCGGCCGCGCTCGGCGGACGGAGGCCAGGAGCCACCCATCCGCGGCTACCCGCCAACCCCACCCCACAGGACATCCGGTCGCAGTTTCCGCGTCTCGAGCGTGAGACGTTTCTCAACGGAGGCGGAGGGACACCGCTCTCGGCGTTCACCGATGCGGCTATCGGGCGCTACCTCGATGTTGCCCGCTACGGAACCGGCGGGGAGCGCGGTGAATGGTGGTTCGGCGTCTGGGACGGTATCCGCGGACGCTTCGGCTCGCTCATCGGCGCTCAGCCCCACGAAGTGGGCGTCGTCGAGTGCACCAAGGCCGGGGAGCAACTCGTCCTCGACGGTCTCCCTGCCGTTCGCGACGGCGGGACCGTGGTGACCAATGATCTTCACTTCCAGGGATCCCTCCACAATCTGGAGGGGCGCCGGCGGGCCGGAGGTCGTGTGGTGGTCGTCCGGGGGGACGGTAGCCGTGTCCCTACGCAGCGGATGCTCGATGCCATCGACGACGAGACGGCTCTGGTCACCGTCTCCATGGTGTCCAACGTGACGGGCCACGTCGAGGACATCCAGGAGATCTCCGCGACGGCCCATCGTCACGGAGCCCTCGTGTTCGCCGACATCATCCAGGCCGCGGGGATCGTGCCCATCGATGTGGAGGCCCTGGGGATCGATGTGGCGGCGTGTTCGACGTACAAGTGGCTCTTCGGCATCCACGGCGCCGGCCTTCTCTATGTGGCCGAACGCCATCAGGGTACGACCCTCCCGGACCGGCTCTGGCCCGGCGGCTCCCGGCGGCTCTACGAACCCTTCGCCGAGTCCGGCACGCCGGGCTCGTTGAGCTTCGCGCCCCGGGAGAACGCGGACCGGTACCGGCCGGGTCACGTGAACTACCTGGGCTATGCCGCGGCCGACGCGGGCCTCCGGTTCGTCGAGGATGTGGGTGTCGAGGCCCTCCTGGCACACACCGTTTCGCTGAACCGCAGGATCCTCGACGGCTTGGACCCGGACCGATTCGAGGTGCTCTCGCCACACGTCGACCAGTCGCCCATCCTCAGCCTCGCGGCCCACGATCTGGCCGCCGTCCGCGCCCGCCTTCAGGACTCGGACGTCGTGGTATCGACGGGTGGCGACCGCCACGACCTGATCCGCATCTCCCCGGCCATCTACAACAACGGGACCGACGTGGACCGACTACTGGAGGTGCTGAATGGCTGACTTCGTTCCCGGCTGGTGAGTCCGGGCGAAGTGTGGGCTACTTGCAAACATCGTTACCCCGCGTGAAAGCTTGGGGGGTCGACACCTCCCCCGTGCTCCGAGACCGCCCGTTCGCATGACGTTGCTCCCACCTCTTCGCAGTATCGTCCTCGCCCCATTGCTGGGCCTCGCGCTGGCGTCGCCCCTCGTGGGTCAGGCTACCGAGCCACGGGTGGAGGCGATCCGTCTGTCTCCGGCCGAGCACGTGAACGAGATTCGGACGCTGGAGGGGGTGGTCGACCGGCTGGTGAGTCGTGACGGTGCGGACGAACCTGCGTTCTACCTCGAGGACGACTTTGGTCACCAACTCATGGTGATCCCCTTCGGCCGGGCGCCGGCCAGAGGGTCGCGGGTCCGGGTCACGGGGGTCGTCAGTCTGGACGCGGTGGGAGATCCGGTTCTGACCCTGTTCGACGAAGAGGGCCTCGTCATCGCCGACGAGCCTCGAGTGGGGAGCGCGTCGGAGCCCGACGTGGCCCCGGCGGGGGAACAGGCGACTCCTCCCGCGGCGTCCGGCGGCTGGGATCGCCTCCTCCCGTGGTTCATCCTCTTCGCGGTGGCGGCGGCCGGTACGTGGCTCCTCCTCGGACGGCGGGCTCCCGAAGAACGTCCCATCGTGACGGGTCCCGTCCGGGAGACGGATGTCGACTTCGCCACCTCGGCGCTATGGCCCGAGTCCGACGCCGAGTTCGAAGGGCGAACGCTCCGCTTCATCCGGCCGGACCCGACGGTGCGACTCATGTCCGCACGCCTGGAGGTGGTGAGCGGCCCCGACGCCGGGCAGGAGATCCGTTTCGTGGCCCGCCCGGACGAGCCCATCTCCATGATGTTCGGCCGAGCGCCCGGGGAGGGGCAGGGATGCGTGACGCTGAAGCAGAAGACGGTGAGTCGCACCCATGCCGTAGTGCGATACCGACACGACGAGTGGCTGCTGGAGAACCTCTCCCTCACCAATCCGACCGTTCTCAACGGTGAGCAGCTCGGGGTCAAGGAGCGCCTGCTTACCGATGGGGACCGGATCGAGATGGGCGAGGTGATGTTCGTCTTCCACGAATGACGCCGCGACACGCCTTGGCGGCGCTGACGCTCAGCCTCGCCTGCCTCTCAGGCGGTGCGTCGGCACTCGCCGCGCAGCAGGCGCCGCGTCCGTCGGTCCCGCGAGCGCTGGGGTTGGTCCTGGCGTCTTCCCTGAACGTCAGGGAGGCACCGGCCCTCGATGCCGACGTCAGGGCCTCGGTCCCACGGGGAGACACCCTGTGCGTCATCGCCGTGGAGGGGGATTGGGCCCGGGTCCGCGTTCGAGGCCGTGCGGACGCCTCCGTCCTCGAGGGCTTCGCATCCCGCGGCTTCCTGTCGGAGGTCCGCGTGGCGGCCTCGGTCCTGGAAAGCGCGGGATGCGGCCCGAGAAGCCGCTGAGCCCGCCGCCACCGACGGCCTAGGCGCCCCCCTCGATTCGCTCCAGCTCCACCCGGCGATTGGCCTGGCGCCCTTCGGGTGTGTCGTTGGTGGCCACAGGCTCGTCGGGCCCGAATCCACGGGCCTCCATGCGATCCGCCGCCACGCCCCGCTCCACCAGGTATGCACGGACTGACTCGGCACGCCGCTGACTCAGGTCGATGTTGTAGGCACGGTCACCGGTGGAGTCTGTGTGGCCGTTCACGCGGACCTGGATGTCGGGGTTCGCCACGAGGGCCGATGCGACTCCGTCGAGGATCCCCCGCGCCTCCTCGGTGAGGACGGCGCTGGCGGTCTCGAACGTCACGCCCTCCAGAACCAACGGGACCTCCTCTTCCTCGTCGAAGAGGATCTGGCAGCCGTTGGCGTCGACCTCGATCCCGGCCGCGGTACCCGGGCAGAGATCGTCCTCTTCCCACACGCCGTCCGCGTCAGAGTCCACGCGGCACCCCACTTCGTCCACCATCGCTCCCGACGGGGTGCCGGGGCAGCGGTCGATATGGTCGGGGACGGTGTCCTCGTCGGTGTCGAGGGCGCATCCCACGCCGTCGACGCGGACGCCGGTCGGTGTGAGGGGGCAGCGATCGTCCTCGTCGTACACACCGTCGGTGTCGGTATCGATGCGGCAGCCCTCGTCGTCGACACGGACACCGGGCGGTGTGAGGGGGCAACGGTCGTCTTCGTCGAACACGCCGTCCCCGTCTTCGTCCAGGCGGCATCCGGTGGAGTCCACGGACACACCCGCCGGCGTCTCGGGACAGACGTCCTCGCGGTTCCGCACCCCGTCTCCGTCGGCGTCCAGGAAGCGGCCTGGTCCCAGGTCCATGGAGATGCCGGCGCGCAGATTCCAGTTGAGGTGGCTGGTCACCGTGGAGCCGTTCACCGTATCGCCCCCGTTGAAGGGGGAGTTCACGCGGTCCACGTGGAGGCCTGCCCGGAAGGCGAAGCGCTCGTCCAGGTAGGTCTTGAACCCGAGGAGGGCCGTCGCGCCGTTGTCCGATCCCTCCACCGCGTCGGAGTAGGCGTTGCGGACGAAGCCCACCCCGGCGAAGGGATAGAAGGTCTCGGTGACAGGGACGTTGTAGACGGCCTGGACGCGAAGTGGAACCCAGTTCACGCCGACCCGGGGAGGTTCGGCCGGGTGGGTCCAGGTGAACGAGGTCCCTGCTTCAAGGGCCAGGTTCGACCACACGAAGTAGCCGGCCATGCCGCCGACGCCCGGGGCCGTGCCGAAAGCCAGGGTCGTCCCCTCGTCGAAGGCCGTGCGTTGGCCGAAGAGCGCGACTTCCACGGTCCCGGCGGACTGGGCGGCCGCCGGGGCGGACATCGCCGCGATGACGAGGGAGAGGGTCATGGCCCGAAGGGTCGTCTTGGCCCACGTGGACGTCACGGCACTGGACACATCAACCTCCGAAGCGAGAGCGCCAGAACGCGGCGGCGGAGTCCACGAGGTCTTCCGTGATCCGCGTCCCGATGGTGAGGAAGACACCGTCGCCGGACCGCACCGCGAAATCCGGGTCCTGCAGGTCACCGAAACGATAACCGACCTCGATCTCGAGAGCCTCCAGAGGACGGCCCACCAGGCTCGGGGCCACGTCCCAGATGGCGCCCGGGGCCAGAGCGCTCATCAGCCCTCTCGCCTCCAGCTCGGCGCCGATCCAATCGTTGGCGTACCAGCGGCCCCGGACTCCGACGAAGTCGGTCTGGTTTCGGGTGATGATGGTGGTGGCTTCGGTGAGCGGGGTTCCCAGCGTCGTGGAACGTGTGGCGAACCGGGCCCCCAGCTCCACGTCTCTCGTGGGTCGCCAGATGGCTTCCAGTGCCCCGATGAGACGGCTCTCCTCACCCTCCGACGTAATGACACCGGAGCCGAAAGGATTCACGGCGTCCTTCCAGCCGAACTTGAAGAGGATGTCGATGTCCGACCGCTTCGCCGGGCGGTACGCCAGACCCCAGAGGCTCGATCGCTCACGGGTATAGCGGGTGGTGAGGGATCCGAAGACGTCGCGCTCGACGAACTCCTGGCGGGAGAGGAGCGCGAACCCGCCGTCGAACCCGATGTCGCCGGCCAGGGTGGCGAGGCGTGTGGACGACAGGGAGCCGCTCCGATCCTCGGCACGGAAGGAAGCACGGTAGGGGCGCCCCTCGGGCAGGTACTCGGTGCCGACGGCCACCGACGTGTAGTCGCCCTCGGGCTGATCGAAGGGGGAGGCGAGGACCGGGTCGCCCAGCGTGGCGCCGGCGATGCCGTTGCGTCGTTCGAGCATGGTGCTGAAGCGCCAGTCCGATCCGATGGCGAAGCGGTGGTTCAACCCCACCACCGCGGCGTTGCGGCGACCGTCGATGCCGCCGCTGATCTCGTAGGCGCCCCAGGCACGGGTGCCGGCGCGCAGCGAGGATGTGAGGCCCACGCTGGTCACCGAGTAGGGGTTGGCGTCGCCCGCGGGGTCGACGCGGAGATGTCGTGCCTCGATGCCGAAGGCGTCGGCGAGTTTCAGAGCGGCCCCGCCTCCGTAGTACGAGCCGCGGTTGGCCAGTCCCTCGCCGTCGGACCAGAGCTCGTTGCGTCCTTGGGCGAAGACGTCGACACGCGATGTGGCGGACCACGTGACCTTGTACTCACCGGCGCCGGAGGACGTCTCCGTGCCACCCGACGAGCTGGCGTCGGCGGCCAGTCGGGCCTCGACCTCGACGTCCTCGCGGACAGCCTGGGTGTACCCTACGGAGCCCCGGCTCCGCTCCAGATCGCGGGAGGCGAAGTTCTGACGCTCCCATGCCGCCAGGGCCTGACCGGCGCCCACGTCGACGCCGGCGCTGGCGCGGAGTTCCTCGGTGCCTGGCCGGAGGGCGATGTTGGCGGGGTTGGTGAACTCGTCGCCGACCTTCGACCACTCGGCGGCGAGGTCGACGCGACCCGCGATGTCGGGGGCCACGGCCTTGATGCGGGTGGCCAGCCCCGTCGAGTCCGCGCCCTCGGCCAGAGCGAGCTCTACGGTCAGTTCACCCTCGTCGGAGACGATCCCTGTCTTGAGCGCGCCCATGCGGAAGGGGCGACCGTCCTGGGCATCGTTGACGAAACTCACGGTCACTGGGACGGAGTCGGCCACCGACCCGACGACGTCGCCGAGGTCGCCGGACCCCCGCACACCCCATACCGGGTTCCGCTCACCGCCCGACTCGCCCTCGTAGGTGACGGTGAGGAAGACCGGGTTGCCGAAGGGGTCCGCGGCGGGCACGGGCTGCTTCAGGAGGAGGATGCCCCGGCGATAGTCGATCTGGTATTCGAGATACCGCGCCAGGCGCTGTTCGGAGATGACCCGGGTGGGGTTCTCCAGCGCCCGGACCTCGATCCGGACGATCTCGGTGCCGGGCAGAACGCTGGGCCCGAGCTCGTAGGGGCCGGACGATCCTTCACCACGGAGCTGAAGCTGCTGGAGCGCCTGGGAGGTGGCGGCGCCGAAGGCCTGCCACGTGACGGCCCCGGTGGTGACGCGACCGGCGACGCCGGGCAGAGACCGGCCATAGCGGGCCAAGGAGAGGCCGTCGGAGAAGCCGCTGGTCTGGACGTCCCCGATCATCATCCAATCCAGACCGCGCTCCACCTGGGCGGAGAAGCGGTAGCGCGACGACACCAGGGAACGCTGGGTGCTGGCGTCGCCGAGGATGGGGTGCTGACCCTCCTCGAGAGGATCGAAGTTCCGACCGAAGACGTCGCGGCCCTGATCGAGGCGTCGCGAGTCGAAGCTCAGCGTGAGCGCCGTCTCGTCACCGATGCGACCGCGGGCGGTGAGGGCCCCGAAGTCCTCGCCGGCGGATCCCAGGGAGACCTGGCCCACGCCGGTGACGAAGAGGGGCCGGACCGGGGCGACGACGCGGAGGGGGAGCGCGGCCATGGCGTCGGGTGCGGCGATATCGAGCGAGCCTTCGCCGGTCTCCCGGCCGCCCACCAGATCGATGGTCACGAAGCCCGAGGGGTCGGCTCGGAGCTGATGGCCTACCGACGAGGGGTCCGCGTCGGCGCCGACGAAATCAGCGACGTCGGAGTAGACGGTGACCAGCGGCTCGGTGACGACGGGGACGTCCCAAGCGTCGAGCAGGCGAACCCGGGCCGCCGCCACCGTGCGACCGTCGGCCAGGAGGGTGAGGCCTGGCTGCTCGAAGGCGAACGAAACGGGCCTGCCGCTCTGATGGACCCGCACCGAATCCCACCGCTCATTGCCCCAGGAGTTTGTGGTCCGGACGCGGAAGACCTGGGGGCCCTCCTGGAGCTCGACGCCGATGAAGTCCCCTTCGCCGTTGGGAAGGAGCTGCGCCTCGGTGACGAGCTCGTCGTCCCGGAAGAGCGCCACCGGGGCCATGGGCTCCGCCGTGACGCCGATGTAGAGGCGGTTCGTAGGAGCCACGACGCCGTCCACCGGATGGTGGATGCGGATGGCCGGCCCGTGGAGGAACGCCGAGCGCTGGTCGGCCTCACGCTCCTCTTCGGTACGGAGGGCCTCGACCCGGATGGCCTCGTTGGAGCCGTCACTGGCGAGGGAGTCGTCCGAGTCGCTGGTGGTGCCGGTGGGGACCGGGCGCCCGGTCGCCGCCGCACCGTCCAGAGCGAAGACCACTCGGGGGGTGTTCCACCCGCTGATCTCCACCACCTGGAGTCGCTCCCCGATGCCGCGCGTCCGAGCCGAGAGGCCCTCGGGGAGTGTGAGGGGGTCGATGCGGAGGGCATGGCGTCCGGGTCGCAGGTTGGTGAACGAGAACTTCCCGTAGGCATCGGTGGTGACGAGCTCGCCGTCGGCGGTGACGACGTCCACCCCTCTGATGCCGGGCTCGTC
Source organism: Phaeophila floridearum (assembly GCA_036784835.1). Taxonomy (NCBI): domain Eukaryota; kingdom Viridiplantae; phylum Chlorophyta; class Ulvophyceae; order Ulvales; family Phaeophilaceae; genus Phaeophila; species Phaeophila floridearum. Next base: position 81,895 of record JAYMFU010042135.1, read on the forward strand.
AGGGTCCTGCACGTCGTTTCCGTCGATGTCGTGGAAGACCTTGCCCAGGACGGTCCTGGTTTCCATGGCCCGGTTCCGGGTGAGGCCCACCAGCGCCTGGGCCTCGTTCGAAGCCACGGCGATGGTGGTGGATGCCGCCAGTGTTCCTCGGCGGGCCTCGGCGATGGCCTCGTTCACGATGACGCCGTCGGGAGCGCTGTCGATCATGAGGAGGTATCGGAATGCCAGTGCCTCGCCGGGACGAAGCTCACCGGGGAGCCAGACGTGGAGCGTGTCGCCCACCACCTGGAAGGAGTCGATCTGGAGGGGCGTCTCGGCGAAGCCGTCGCCGAGGGCGAGGGCCGGGTCGCCGGCCAGGGCGGGAGCGGCGGAGGCCGTCGGGCCGGAGGAACCCTCGGTGACGACGAACTGCGGGCTGGGCCGGTCGGCGAGGAAGGTGCCTGTCAGGGCGGCTTGATCGATGAAGCGAGTACCCACCGGGAGGGCCAACCGTACGACGACGTCCACGAGGGTCGCCGGGCCGTCGTTGGTGGTGGTGGCCTCCAGGGGCAGGGCTTCACCCAGGCTGATCTCCACCACCTCGGCTTCGAGTCCCAGCGCCAGGCTGGCGTCCACGTCGGGCATGACCGTGCGTGGCTCGGATTCGGCGGTTTCGCCGGTGGCGCCGTCACGGATCATGAAGGCCCGATTGACGACCGGGAGTGTGTCGGCCACCACGGGAACGACGGTGGTGACCTCGAAGCGTGCCGTCTCGCCGGGCTCGATCCGCGCGATGTCCCAGCGCAGTTGGGAACCCGTCACGGATGCCGCAGGGGAGGCGTCGGTCAGGGTGAGGATGTCCGGAAGGCTGTCGACCACCACCACATCGGTGGCCGCCAGGTTCGTCGAGGGGTTCTCCACCTCGATGGTGTACACGAGCGTGTCGCCTTCAGTGGCGGGATCGACCCCCTGGACGGACTTCCGGATGGTGAGGTCGGGCGCCGAAACGCGGGTGGCCGCGGTGCCCGACTCCTCGGTCAACGTCCCGCCGGGCGTATGGATGGTGAGGTGCCCACGGTTGGCCACCTGACTTCCGATGGGGGCGTCGTCGAGGACGCGAAGCTGGAGCAGGATCGTCGCCTCTGTATCGGGCGCGAGAGCGCTGAGATCGACCCGCACCGTGCCGGTTCCGGCCTCGAACTGCCCCTGGTCTCCATCCACGACGTCGGTGAGGGCCACGCCGTCGAGAAGGAGAGTGCCCGCCTCGTAGCGGGCGAAGGCAGGTACGTCATCGGCGAAGAAGACGCTGTCGCGCGCTCCGGCTCCGTCGAGACGTACTTGGATGGTATAGGTGAGTAGATCGCCGGGTGCCGCTTCGGCGAGGTCCACGTCCTTCTGGATGACGGGATCGATGCCTGCGTCGACGAGTCGGATCTCGTCGGAGACCGCATCCAGTACTGCTCCGTCGAACTCACTCGTCGTCGTGACGACGACGGGCTCGACGGTTCCGGCGGTGGCGCCTGCCGGAACGGTGACGACGACGAGAACAGCGACACTGCCTCCGAAAGCCACGGGCACCGGGCCCGTCAGCAGTGTGTCGCTCGGAGTCAGCAGTCCGTCTCCGTCGACATCGTGGTGCACGCGAGTGATCCACGCGCTCGGGGTCGAGGCCGCGACCGAGAAGGCGTCGGCTCCGTTCCCCACGTTGAAGACGTCGTGGGCGAACACCACGTCTCTCCCGGCTTCGGAGATGGCGATGCGGGGCGGGTCGACGTCGACACCCGCCACCTGTCCAACAGTGAACGTGACCGAGCCGGAGACCGTGAATGCGCTTCCGTTCTGGGTCTCGTACGAGACCGTGGCCACGTTCGACACCGCGGTACCGGCAGGCGTGACGGAGCCGCCCGTGCTCTGAGCACGGAGCGGACTCGCCACGAACAGGCCGAGCGCGGCCCCGACCCCCCACGCCGCCACCAGGCGGGTGAGGGGCCGAAGCCGCTCGCTACGGAGAACCGCGGAAGGGTTCATGCGTTACTGGGTGTGTCCGTCGATCAGTTGATCGTGACCGCGAACACGAACCACGCCGTACCCCCTCCTCCGGGGAGGCCGGCCGCGATGGTGCCGTCGATGACTCCGGCGGCTTCGGCCAACGTGGCCCAGGCGATGGGGCTGCCCGTGTCGTTCAGGCTGCCGGGCACGTAGGCCACCGGAAGGCCCGTCAGGTCGTCGGAGATCCCGTTGGCTCCGCCGGTCATCACGGCGTCAGCCGTTCCGTTGTTGGTGACCTGGACGCGATACCAGATGGTCTGACCCGGCTGAGGGTCGCCGGTGAGCGTCGACGTGGTGTTGCCCTGCGCGTCGACCTCGGACCCGTGGACCGTCTTCACCACCGAGAGGTTCGGGGCGACGATGGTCACGAGGTGGTCGTCGGTATCGTTGGGCGGGCCGGGCACCGAAGGCGCCGTGGCATCCAGCGTGAGCGTGGAGCTGCTTCCCGCGTCGGTCACTGCCCCGTCCACGCGGTACTCCACCTCGATGGAGCGGGTCTGCCCCGCCGTGAAGGTCAGCGTGGTGGCGTTGCCCACCACCCAGGCACCCGACGGTCCTTCGCGGATGCGGGTGATGACGAGGGTTGCCGCGTTGGCCGAGAGCGAAGCCGTGAGGTCGACATCGGCCGTACCCGTCAGGCCACTCGTCACGTCGAAGCTCTCGACGTAGAGGGTGGCGCCGTTCGACGGTAGACGCTCGGCGGTGGGGTTGGAGGCCGTCACCGTGAGCGAGCCGGCGATGGCCGGTGTCACGACGGTCACCGACGAGTTGCTGTCGCCGCCGACCCGAGTGGATGTGGCGGTGAGCTCCACGTTCGAGGTGTTGCCACCCTCACCCGCCCCGACGTCATAGACCACATCGATGGTGATCGTACCACCCTGGGGAACGCTGTCCGTGGGAAGGGCCAGCGCCACGTTCAGCGCCGTAACGTTGGGGTACGGTGTCCCGTTGTAGACGTAGCTGATGTTGCCCGCCACGTCGGGGTCGGAGCTGGTGGTCCCGATCTGGACCTGATCCGCTCCGTTTCCGTTGTTGGTGATGCTCCACGTCAGCGTGTTGCCGGTGGACGGGGAGTTGGGCGAAGCCGCGGCGGGGCTCGTCACAGAGAGCGATCCCTGGAAGCCCACCGTGACCGAGACCGCTCCGGAAGCCGCCGTATAGGCGTTTCCGTTGGCATCGGTATAGGTGGCCGTGGCCGTGTTCGTGATGACGGTTCCTTCGGCCGTCTGGGCGGACAGGGCGTTGCCCCCGCCACCCACGAGCAACCCGATGAGGGCCACCCACAGGAAGGACGCCCCGAGTCGGGGCATGCTGGTCTTGGAGAACATCGTTCGATTCCTCGTAGCGAGTTGGTGTTGTCCTGCAGTGCTGGGTTGAGGTGTGCGGGGGCTCATGACTCACCCCCGTTCGTTGCGGGGTCGCTCACTCGAGCGCGGAAACGCGCCGAGACCTGGGCGCCGGGGGTCACCGATCCGGTGATGGTCCAGCGCACGTGCGTGAAGGCTTCGGCGGGGGCAGGGCGGAGAACCGTCTCGCCCGCCTCCTCGACTTCGACCTTGGGATCCGTCGACCAGGTCGCGCCCGAGTCGATGGAGTACTCGACCCGCAGGTCTTCTCGGCTCGCCGTCACGGAGCCCGGAACGAAGACCACACCTGCAGGGATCGGGTCGTTCAGGACGACCTGGGAAACCGGTCCGTCCTGGTGGTTGGTGAAGGTGAGCCGGTACTCGATGACGTCTCCGGGACGTGCAGTCCCTTCGTCGAGTTCGGCTCGCTCGGCCGATCGCGCCGTGACGTTCTCGGCGACGATGGTGAGTGCCTGTGGCTCAGCGACCTGTGCTGACGCAGGAAGCGCCAGCAACAGGAGGCCGAAGCCGATGATGATTCCCTTCCGCATGGGAGTTCTCCTGTTGAGTGAAACCACACCCGCACGGAGCCGGAGGAGACCCGGCGGGTTCGAAACGAGAAGTGCGGCGTTCATCAGCGGATCTCCGCCGTGAAGCCGAAGACGACGGCGTTGTCCGGTGCCGTCGCAGGGAGGGGGGCGTCCAGGGTCCAGCGGATGGCGCGCACGCAGCGGTCGCTGCCTGGGGTGGCGCCGCATCCGCCGGCGACGGGCGTGTAGGACCACGTGTCCGTGCCGTCGTCGAATGCGAGAGTCGCGGGGATGCCCGCGGGAAGTGTCTCGGTGGTGCTTCCGAGGACGTAGTCCACTTCCGGAGGGAGCGAGTCCAGGACCTCGACGACGGTGGCGTCCTCGGTGCCGAGGTTCGTGATGGTCATCTGGTACGTCACCGGCGCGCCGGGGATGGTGTCGCCGGCGACGCTCGCCAGCTTGGTGAGGCCGAGGAGGGGACGGACGACCGTCACAGTGGTCGTATCGACGTCGGACGTGGCCGGGGACGACTGGCTGGTGGCGGTCAGGCTGACAGGGTCCGTCGTTCCAGCCGCCACGTCGTCGACGGTGTAGAAGACGGAGACGACCACGGAGCCGCCGTTGCCGGCCAGCGTCGCCGTGAGGGCCGAGTCGGCGGGTGCGCCGAAGGTGAGGCCCGGCCCGCGGATGGAGTCGACCACCGCCGCGCTGCCCGAGGTAGTCGCGGTGAGGACGTAGGCAGAGGCGCCGGGGCCGGTGTTGAGCACCGAGAACGTCTCCACGTACGCCGTGCCGTTGCTGGGCAGTCGATCGGCGGCGGCCGCCGCGGCCGTGACCGTGACCGCGATGCTGGCCGGCGCCTCGTACGCTCCGATGTCGAAGCCGGCGCCGACGGGGCGAGCGACGCCGCGCTGATCGGTGGGGAGTCCCGCGGCGGCGTTGGCGGCGTCGATAGCCACGCTCGCGGGTGCGAGGGCGTGCGTTCTAGAGGTTCCGCCGTTCATCGCCAGCGGGAGGAGCGACGGATCCGCCGTGAGATCGCCGGCTCCACACCCCGTGCAACCTCCCTCCACCAGGTTTCCACCCAACGACGTGATGGTGCCCTCGATCTCGCCGCCGGCGTTGTCGGCCACGAGGGTGTTCACAAGGGTGACCGAGTTGGCCCGGGAGCGGATTCCGCCCCCCTGGTTCTCAGCCACGGTCACGTGCTCGAGTCGAGCGCCTGCCCGCAGGTCCAGTCCGCTTCCGCGCGACCCCGTGTTGCCGCTCACGGTGACGTTCTGCAGGAGGATCGTGCCCTGGCGGTGGAAGATGCCGCCCACCCGACCGCCGGCGTTGCCGGTGATGGTGGAGTTGCGAACCACGAGGTCACCGCGAGTGCGAATGCCGGCGCCGTTGCCGCCGATGCTGCCGCCGGTGATGGTCAGGCCATCGAGCTCCACGAGGGTTCCGGCCCGTACGTCGACGACGCGAGAGGCTCCGGCGCCGTCGAGAATCGCTTCGCCTCCGCCTGCGTTGCGGAGCGTCTTGTCCTGGTCGATGACCAGGGCGCCGCCCCCGCTGGCCGTGAGGTCGTAGAGCCCGGGGGCCAACAGGATCAGGGTCACGCACGGGTTGGCCACCGCGGCACGAAGCTCGGCGGTGGTGCTCACCAGGACCGTCGGCAGGCAGGGCAGCGTCCAGGTCAGGTCCGAGAGGCCCATGACCTGCAGCGCCGGGTTGGCCGCAGCCTTCGGCCCCGGCCCGTACACGAACGTCACCGAATCGACGAGCTGGTCGAAGCGCAGGTCGACGTTGGCCAGGTCCGACCCGTTTCCGATGCTGGCGAGGCCCGAGTAGACACCCGGACCCACCTCGTCCACGGCGATTCCCAGCCCTACCGTGGTGGGCGCGAACGGCGCCGTCCCGTTCCAGCCCACGACGGTCACGGAGTCGTGAAACTGGAAATTCGTGTCGATGTCCAGCAGCGAGAACTCGAGGGACTCGACCTGCTGGCTGAAGCTCAGAGCGATGGTCAGCAGGTCGGCCTGGGTGGCAGCGTCGAGCCCCGACTCCCAGTAGCCGGAGTGACTGCCTCTCGTCCCGTAGTTGACGGTGAAATTGCCGGGGCTACCCACCCCGCTGGCGTCGACGCCGGTGATGGAGACGGTCGTCCCGCCGATGACCACCGGGGTGGCGGTGGCGCCGTTGGCGTAGACGTTCTCCCAGACGAGCTGCGACTGGGCGGCGGCGTGAGAAGGCAGCGCCACGGTCGACGCCAACGCCAGAGCCAGAAGCACGGCCTCGAGCCCACCGACCGGTGAACGTCCACGGCCGAACAGGCCCACACCGGAAGTCCCGGTGAGGTGCTGCTGGAGCGTGGTCGTTGCAGTGGGGTGCGGCATCTGTCTTCCGTGCGGTTCCTGGCGACGTGTGGATCACGCGCTCGACTGCGCAGGAAGGCACGGGTCGTGCCATGGACAGATGTGGCTTAACCACGCGGAAAACAGCGGTTTCGGTCGGTTTTCCGAATGGGGTCGCGTTACCGTTTGCGGACGCGAAATGTTACGAAAATCGGACCTGGGTCCTCGAGACGAGGTGGCAGGACCCGTGCGGGGCTCTCGGTGTCGGCGTCAGCCGAGGCCGTGGCGCTTCCGCTTCTCCCAGAGGTTTTTCCGTGAGATCCCCAGGCTCTCGGCGGTCTCGGCGACCTTGTCCCCGTGGGCCTCGAGGGAGGCGCGGATGTACTCGCGCTCCACTTCCTTGAGGGTCAGACCGCGGGGGATGGTGAACGGCGTCTCACCGGGGACTGCGCCGATGTTCAGGCGCGGGAGGTCACGAGCCTGGAGGAGGGGGCCCTTGGCGAAGAGCATGGCGCGCTCGAGGACGTTGTGGAGCTCCCGGGTGTTGCCCGGCCAGCTCCATCGACTCAACACCTCCAGAGCTTCGTCGCTCAGCCCGGTGATCTCCTTCCCCAATTCCGTGGCGAGCTTCTCCAGGAAGTACCCGGCGATGAGGGGGATGTCCGATGCGATCTCCCGGAGGGCCGGGAGGGTGTGCGTCGCCACGGAGATCCGGTAGTAGAGGTCCTGCCGGAACAACTTCTCGGCCACGAGTTCTTCAAGGGGACGGTTGGTGGCGGTGATGATCCGAAGTTCCACCGAGAGCTCCCGAGTGCCCCCCAGGCGGCGGTACGAACGCGACTCCAGGAAGTTGAGCAACTTCACCTGGAGCTCCAGGGGCAGCTCGGCGATCTCGTCCAGGAAGAGGGTGCCACCGTCGGCGACCTCGACGAGCCCCGGCTTGTTCTCTCTGGCGTCGGTGAACGCGCCCCGCATGTACCCGAAGAGCTCGGCCTCCAGCAAGCTGGGGGGGAGGGCGGCGCAGTTCAGCTCCACGAACTGCCCGGTCGCGTCGGGATTGGCGTGGTGGATGATCCGCGCCGCCAGGTTCTTTCCCACCCCGCTTTCCCCAAGAAGGAGAACGGATACCGTGGGGGCCGCGGCCACCCCTTGGATGAAGTCCCGTACCGCCTGCATCCGGGAATGCTCGCCGACCAGGGCCGAGAGGCCGAACTTCCTCTTCCGCTCCTGGCGGAGACTGGTGGCCTCTTCGAGGAGTGGCTTGGCCTCGAGGGCCTTGAGCAGGAGTGTCCGAAGCTCGGTGACGTTCACCGGCTTGAGCAGGTACTCGTTGGCGCCCGCCTTGATGGCCTCGATGGCCGTTTCGATGTCGCCGCGACCCGTGAGCATGAAGATGGGCAGGTGGGGCGAGGTCTCCCGAATCCGGCGTACCACCTCCGTCCCGTCGATGTCGGGCATGTAGAGATCGGTGAGGAGCGCGTCGGGCATCTCCTCGGCCATCACCTCGAGGCAGTCGAGGGGGTTGTCGAAGACCCGGGTCTCGAATTCGCCGGCCCGACCGAGGTTGGCCTCGAGGAGCGTCGAGAAGGTCCGTTCGTCGTCGAGGATGTAGATCTTGGGACGCACGATATACGGTGTGCCGGGGTCCGATGGTCCACCATATATAACGCCGGCGGGGTCGAAAGCGCGCCCCTTCGACGCCGTGAGGGTCCGCCCCTGACGCCACTCAAGTGCCCCACGCTTCCAGCCGATACTCCCTGGAGCGTGAGGGAACGCAAACGTCGAGTCGCCGGGGAGCCCATGCTGCGAGGATCGTGTCGTCTACTGGCCCTACCTCTCGCCCTGGCTCTCGTGGGATGTGGCGCCGGGTTGGAGCCCACGACGACCGAGCTCACGGAGGCGGAGGCGTCGGAGCTCTCCGAGGTCGTGCTCTTCGCCACGTTCAACAGCACCAGTGTGCTTCCGCCCCGGCCTGCCGGTTCGCCGGGGGCCGGCTGGGGCATGGATTTCGAGGCCGAGGTCCGCTGTCCCGCCGGCGGAAAGGTCGTCATGGCGGCCTCCCTCACCGTCGTCGAGCCGGACGACCGGGCGGTGTACGAGCTCATCCAGGTCCACGACGATTGCACGGCTCAGCCAACGGAGCGCCGGTTCTCGGTGGCGGGCGCCCCCCGCGTGACTTCCGACCTCGTGGTCCAGCATGGCCGGGACGGGGCCGAGACGTGGTCGGGCTCCACCCAGGGGGACGTCGAGTGGAGGACATCCGACGGGGTAGGGCGCTGCGACTTTCGTCTGGACTTCCGAGGCGAACGACGCCCGGAGCTGGCGGCCACTGCCGCCTTGAGTGGAACGATGTGCGGTCACGCGGTCGACCACTTCATGACGATCTCCTGACGGCTCGGCTCCGCGTCCCTCACGGCGCTGCCCGCAGAAGATCGTTGACTCGGGCTGCGCGTCCTTCGCAGGGTGGAGGATGGTCGCCCCGTTTCCCTCCTTCCGTCGTGCGCTCGCGAGCTGCGTGATCTGCGCGGGTCTGGGTGCGTGCACGATGGTCGGCGCCGTGCCCGCCGAGTCGCCGGTTCCCCGGGCATCGGCTCCTCGAGGGCCGGCCAGCGGCAGCAGCGGTTCCGACGAGCGCTCCGGCGAGGTCGCGGCGGTGGATCGGCGGGCTGGATCCAGCGAGGGGCAGCGCGTCGCGGCCAGCGTCGTGGACGTGGCCCTGCAGTCCATCGGGACGCCATACCGATGGGGAGGGAGCGGTGAGAACGGATTCGACTGCTCGGGCCTGATTCAGTACGCCTACGCCGAGCTCGGCATCTCATTGCCGAGAACCAGTGCCGACCAGATCCGATCCGGCGACGCGGTGGCCACCGACCCCCATCGACTGCAGCCGGGCGACATTCTGGGATTCTCCGACGGTGGCGGACCGAAGACCGAGCACGTCGGCCTCTACGTGGGAGACGACGAGTTCATCCACAGCAGCTCGACAGGCGTGAGGGTCTCGAGCCTGAAGAACCGCTACTGGCAGGAGCGACTCGTCGCCGCCCGCCGCGTCGTGGACTGACCCGACGGGGCCACGGGCAACCCTTGGTGTGGCTAGGGGATCAGACGGAGTACATTCCTGATCCGACCCGCATCCCTGGAGAGTTGCCATGGCCTTCCGTCGCGTCGCGCCGTCCGTACGCCGCCGTCGTCACCGCGCATGGTCTCCAGGAATCGTCCTGGTCGTGCTTGGCGTCGTGGCCACTCCTGCCGCCGCTCAGGGGCCGTCGCCGGAAGTGCGCGAAGCTGTCCGCGCCCTCATCACCACGCTCGAGAGCGGCGACGAGGCCAGCGCCCGCTCTTTCGTCACAGAGCGCCTCACCAGCGCCTACCGGGGTCGCCTGGGCGAGGGCGCCTTCGCTCACGTAGCGTCCCTTCAGGCGGAGACCCGAGGAGCCCACGGCAACGTGGGGCTCGGCCGATCCCCCGACGGATCCATGACGCTGGAGATCAGCGGTCCCTCGAGGCGAGCGACGCTGAGGCTCCTCCTGGACAGCGAGACCGGGCGGTTCGACCTCGTCGAGCTCATGGACGTGATGGAGGGTGCAGGTGGTGGACCGGGCGGCCCTCCCCCAGGGCGGGCGGCCGCCGTGGATGACCATCTCCGGGCCCTCGAGCTCCTCACTCCCGACGACGAGTCCATCGACGACTTCAGGCGTCGCCGCATGGATCCCATGCTTCGGAGTCGGCCGGGGGTTCCGGATCTGCTACGCACGGTGGCCCGTGCCGCGGCCTCCGCGGGTGCCATCGGCGTGGACGGCGACGGACCCTACGAGGTGCTGAGCCTTCGAGGGGGACTCGACGCCACCGTTCGCATGCGCGTCGGTGACGGCCCGCCCTTCCTCATCGAGGAACTCACCGTCGACACCACCAGCGCGGGTGGGGTGGCGGGTGCGCCGGCCGGGCCCGTCGAGGCCCTGGCGTGGTCCGCTCTGGAGAGCGCTCTCACCGAGGCCGTCGAGTGGGGTTTCTCCGGCACGGTGCTGGCCGTTCGCGACGGGGAGATCGTCCACCACCGGGGGTACGGCCTCGCCGACCGGGACGCCGACCGGCCGAACGGTACCGAGACCGTGTTCGACATCGGCTCTCAGCCCATCGACTTCACCCGCGCCGCCGTCTGGCTCCTGGTGCAGCGGGGTGATCTGGAGCTCGACGATCCCATCACCCGCTTCTATCCGGATGCACCGGGCGACAAACGCCCCATCACCATCCGCCACCTCATGGAGGGGTCATCGGGCCTGCCGAACTTCCACCATCGTGCATCCGACGAGGACTGGGACCTGTCGTGGATCGATCGGGAAACGGCGGAGAACCGCATCCTCGGGGGGACGCTCCTGTTCGCGCCGGGGACGGATACCGCTCCCTCCCATTCAGCCTTCGGGCTCCTCGCGGCCATCGTGGAACGGGTGTCCGGCCAAACGTACGAGGACTTCCTGAAATCGAACTTCTTCGAACCCATCGGCCTGACCCGTACGGGGCCCTACGGGGACGATCTGGGACTCCCCGAATCCGCCTTCGCGGTGGGGTATGGCGACTACGCGGTCGCGGACCCGAACATCCCGCCGCGTTGGGGGCCGACGTCGTGGCTCATCAAGGGGAGCGGGGGAATGGTCTCGACCCCCTGGGAGCTCTACCGGTTTTTCGAGGCTATGCGTTCCGGCGACATCCTCCGCGGTGCGGCCCGGGAGGGCTATCTCGAACGAGGATCGTCGTCGGGCGCGACGGACCGGGGCTTCCTCTTCATCCACGCCTGGCCCGGCGGAGACTCGGACTCCATGGTTCTCTTCACGCAGAATGCCCTCCCGGACCACCCCGAGTCCCGACGCCTGCGGCGGAGGCTGGCGGCCATGGTCGGGGCACGTCCGGTCTCGTAGGGCGCACCGGGGAGCCGGTCAGCCGTCTCCGAACCCGAAGGCGCCTACGACCTCGCCGTACTCGACCCGGGTCGACGTCATGAGATGGTTGAGAAGCGACGGATCGAGGTCCAGTGTTTCCCAGACGCCGATCCATCGGGGGGGCACCATCCGCTCGCCGCTGCGACCCAGGCGTAGCGCGTTGGCCACCAGGTCGGCCAGGTGGATGGTGGCGGTTTCCACGGGGTAGGAGAGCGCCTCCTGGGGGCGATGGTGGAGGGCAACGCACTCCGCCAGGCTCGCCGGCATGTTCCATTGCTCCATGAGCGCCCCACCGATGGTGCCGTGGTCGAGGCCGACGAGCTCCATCTCCGCTTCATAGAGCAGACACTCGCGGTCCTTGGCGTGCTCGAGGATGGCGCGGGCCGCATCGGCGGCGGAGACGTAGAGGACCAGCCGCCCCACGTCGTGGAGCATGCCTGCCACGAAGAACCGTTCGACGTTGCTCTCCTTTCGGATTCCGGCCAGCATCCTGGCGCAGATGCCCACGGCGAGGCTGTGCCTCCAGAACTCCTCCAAGTCGATGAGATCGGCCGGCACGTCCCGGAAGGCGCTGGTCACCGACGTCGCCAGGGCGATGTCCCGGACATGGGTCAGCCCGATGAAGGTGACGGCCTGGTGGACCGAGTCCACGGGGCGGTCGAAGGAGAAGTACGCGCTGTTTGCCAGTCGTAGGAGTCTGGCCGTCAGAGAAGGGTCCTGACCGATGACTGCCGCGACCTCATGCCCTCCGGAACGGGGGTCGTCGAGGACCTCCACCAGCCTCTGGTACACGGCGGGAGGCGAACCCAGCTGGGGCGCCTGGGTGATGAGCGCGGCGGCGTCCAGGGTTGTCAGTTCGGGCATGGGCCGTCGTCGCGTCCGTCCAGGATGGTCGACGCTCGAACGGCGGAGCGTCCCTTTCATCTCGAGTATCGGCCGCGGGAGGCGCCCTCTTGAGCCGGGGAGAGCGGCTCGTGGCCCGAATCAGTTCATGGACGGGTCGAAAGGCATCCGGGACATGCGATGGTATTCCGGGCCCTTCCTCTGGAGGACGCGGCTCCACAGAAGCTCGGGCGAGTCCGTGAAGACATCGTCGACGCGGGCCGGATCGACGATCCAGCTGTCCTCGGTCATTTCTGCCTCGAGCTGACCCGGGGCCCACCCGGAATAACCCACGAACACACGGGCCCGCCGGATGCGGGGCAGGATGTGGTCGTCGAGTTCGCCGACGAGGAAGCCGACGGAGCCGAAGACGTGGATGTCGGCCAGGACCGGGTCGTCCAGTTCCGCCACGAGCACGGGGCCCGTGGGTTGTACCGGTCCACCCTGGAAGAGCTCGTCACCTTCGTTCACGTACGGGCCCAGCGCCGGAATGGCGTCGGCGACGGTGAAGTCCAGGGGGCGATTCAGAACGACGCCCAGCGCGCCGTCGGCGTTGTGCTCACCTACGAGCACGACGGTGTGGCGGAAGTTGGGATCGTACAGCCCGCCGCTCGAAATGAGCAGGCTGCCGCGCAGGCTCTTCATGGTCGTGGTCCTCCTGGTCCCGAGCCTACCAGCGCCAGACCACCGACGCCACCGCGTAGTTGATCCAAGCGAAGTTGTAGACCGAATCGACGTCGGCGCCCCCCTCCACCGTCCGGTACCCCGCCCGGAGCGACCATCCTTCTCCCAGGTCGTAGCCGAGCTTCAGTGCTCCGTCGACGGCGCGGCCGGGCCCACCGGCGAGGGCGTCCACGTCCGCCGAGAGGTCGAGGGAGGACCCGAGGCGCCACTCGGCGCCCAGGTGGAGCAAGGGCACGAACCCGATGTCGTCCTCCCGGCTGCTCGTCCCTCCCTGGTCCAGTGCGATGGTGGCGTCCCTGATCTTGGCTGTGACGCCGATCCAGTAGTCGAAGGCGTCGTTGCTGATGGCCCGCCACCGGTACGAGAGTCGGTACGAGTTGAACGTGTACCTCGCGGCCACCGGTGTGCCCCCCACGAAGTCCTCCCCCGCGAAGCGCACGTCGCCTTCCGGTGTGCCTCCCGCGGTGAAGGATAGAGGAGCATAGAGGACGCGGAATTCCCTTCGGTCGGTGATTCGCCACGTGAGGTAGAGGCGGCCTGCCCAGGTGGGGCCGCTCCCCACCACGTCGGGAAGCGAGAAGCGGGTGGCGGTACCGTCGTTCGGCACCTCCACGTTGTTCGAACTCTGCCAGGCCGGTCCGCCCTCGAGTTCGAAGGCGAGCCGCGAGATCTGGGCGGTGGCGTCGGCGGGCAGTGTAAGGCAGGCCAACAGGGCAGTGACGAGCGAGCCGGCCATGGCGGGAAAGCCGACTCTGGCGATGGCCTCACTGAAGGCGCGGGCACGGAGCCGGCGGAGCGGTTGGATGGGGCGCGGACTCATGACTCGTTCAACTCCAGAAGGCACTGAGCTTGTCGGTCAGCTCGCCGTTGACCGTGGTTTCGATGGGCACTTCGACGAGACTGAGTCGCTTGGACGGGATCACGTCGGCAAGGACGCCCCGCAACTCGCCCAACGACTCGGGGCGATACCCGTCGATGCCGAAGCTCTCGGCCAGCTTCGGGATGTCCGGGTTGGTGAGGAGCGTTCCCACCGAGGCCGATCGGGACTGGGTCTGCTTCCAGGAGATGAGCCCGTAGTCGTTGTCCACGAAGACCAGGCAGGTGAAGCCCACGCCGAGACGGGTAGCGGTCTCGAGCTCCTGGACGTTCATGAGGAAGCCCCCATCGCCCATGGCGGATACGACCGGCCGGTCCGGGTCCACCATCGCGGCGGCGATGCCCCCTGGGAGGGCGATACCCATGCTGGCCAGACCGTTGCTGATGATGCAGCCGCCAGGACAGTACGTCGGGAAATTACGGGCGATCCACATCGTGTGACTCCCCACGTCGCTGATGAGGAGCCCGTCATCCGGCAGGACCTCGCGCACGACGCTCAAGACGCCCGGCACGTGGAATGCCTCGCCCTCTTCAAGCGCGTAGCTCTCGATGTCCTCGGCGATTCGATCTCGAATGGGCCGATACCAGTCGGTGTCGAAAGCGCAGTCGGCATCGTGGATGCGACGGTGGAGCTCGACGAGACCGGCGGCCACGTCGCAGATGATCTCCACGTCGGGCGTGTAGTGGGCGAAGACGTCGGCCGGCTGGAAGTCGAGGTGGACGATGGGCTTCGTCCCGTCGGGATTCCACGCTTCGGGATCGTACTCGGCGACGTCGTAGCCGATGGCGAGGATGAGGTCCGCCTCGCGCAGGGCCTCCATGACGTAATCGGCGAAGCCGAGGCCCACCGCGAAGAGGGAGACGTCGAGTCGGTCGGAGACGGCGCCCTTTCCCATGAAGGTGCTCACCACGGGGATCCCGTGCCCCTGAGCCAGCTCGGTGAGCTCGGCCGTGCCGCCCTTTCTGATCACCCCATTCCCGGCGAGGAGGAGCGGACGACGGGACTGCGAGAGGAGTTCCAGCGTTCGGTCCATCGCCTGGGCGTCGGGAGCGGCTCGTCGAGGAATCCGAACGGGCAATGGGCTGGGTGGGTCGTCGAACTCGTGGCCGGCGATGTCTTCCGGGAGCTCGAGATGGGTGGCTCCGGGCTTCTCGGTCGTCGCGATCTTGAACGCCTTTCGCACCGTTTCGGTGACGATGTCCGGATCACCGATGGAGGCGTTCCACTTCGTAATGGGCCGAAACATGTCCACCACGTCGATGTACTGGTGGCTCTCGTGGTGGAGGCGGGTGGTCGAGCCCTGACCCGTAATGGCCACGAGAGGTGCCTTGTCCAGATTCGCATCGGCCACACCGGTGACGAGGTTGGTGGCTCCGGGCCCCAGCGTAGAAAGGCAGACACCCGCCTCACCGGTGAGGCGCCCCCATACGTCGGCGATGAAAGCGGCGCCCTGCTCGTGCCTCGTCGGCACGAAGGCGATGGTGTCCGACTCGTCGAGAGCGAAGAGGAGATCCTCGTTCTCTTCTCCGGGAACGCCGAACACATAGCGAACGCCTTCGGCTTCCAGGCAGCGGACGAACAGCTGGGCAACGTTCATCGGGGATCCCTCCCTGGGGGGTGCCCAGGGTTTCGTGGACGCGTCGGAGATCACGGCTACGCCCATGGCCGCGCGAGGGTCCCCCGGCCTACTCGTCCCTGAGGGCCACGACCGGATCCACCCGAGCAGCTCGGCGCGCCGGAATCCAACTTGCCGCCAGCGCGACTGCGAGGAGGAGCACGGGGACACCCACGTAGGTGAGGGGGTCGGTCTTGGATACCCCGACCAAGAGGCTTTCCACCACGCCCGAGGCCGCGACGGAGACCACCAGTCCCAGGACGACACCCGCGCCGGCTACGACCATCGCCTGACCGAGTACGAGCCGCACGACATCGCCTCCTTCAGCACCGAAGGCCACGCGGACACCGATCTCGCGGGTCCGTTGCCGAGCCGAGTACGAAATCACGCCGTAGAGACCCAGGGAGGCCAGGACCAGGGCGAGGACGGCGAAGGCGCCGATGAGCGCCAGCATGAACCGCGTCTCTGCCATGGCGTCCCGAACATGAGACTCGAGCGTCGCGAAATCGGCCATGGGCACGTCGGGGTCGAGTTGGTTCAGCTCCTCCCGGATGGTCGCCATGAGGGGCGCTGGATCACCGCTGGTGCGCACCGTGAACGTAGGCGGGAGGAAGGAGTTGTAGTGGTACGGCACATACACGGTCTCTCGACCCACGGCGGCGAGGGACTGGGAACGCACCGGCGTCACGACCCCGACGACCCGCACGTTCACGCGCTCCATGGCGAAGGTCTGCTCGTTGAAGTAGTCGAGCATCAGTTCCTTTCCGAGCGGGTCCTCGTCGTCGAAGGCCCGCTTGGCGAGTCGCTCGTCGACGACGGCCACCCGCAGGGCCCCCTGCTCGTTGTCGGCCGGGGTCAGGACCCGTCCGGACACGACCTCTATGCCCATGGCCTCGAAGTAGCCCGGAACGATGGCCTTGTAGTCGGCCTTGTTGGCCTGGTACTCGTCGTCGGTGATTCCTATGCGACCGAACGAGCCGACGGAGTAAAGGTCACCGCCGGCAAGGGGAAGAGGTGCCACGCCACCCACGGCGTCGACCCCCGGGATGTCCGCCAGGCGCGCTCGTAGCTCGTTGACGAAGTTGGCCCTCGAATCCGCCGTGAAGTACTTGAGGAAGGGTATCGGCGCGCTGAAGGTGACCACGTTCTCCGCATCGAAGCCGGGATCGATCTGCTGGATCTCGGAGAAGCTCCGGACCATGAGCCCGGCGCCGATGAGCAGGACCAGGGACAGGGCCACCTCGGTCACCACCAGGCTCGTCCGCAGCCGATTGCTTCGCAGGCTCCCCGCGTCGCTACCCCGGTCCTTGAGCGACACCGCCAGATTCCCGGCCACCGTCCGCAATGCGGGAGCCAATCCGAACACCAGGGACGCCACGAGGGTGATGCCCGCGGTAAAGGCGAGGACCCGTCCGTCGATGCTCACGCCATCCAGACGGGGCAGGTTTCCGGGACTGAGGCTCGCGATGACGCCCACGCCCCACCAGGCGAGGATCGTCCCCACCACCGCACCGCCGGCACCGAGTAGAGCACTCTCGGTGAGCATCTGACGGACGATCCTCCCGCGACCGCTGCCCAGCGCGGCCCGAACGGCGATCTCCCGTCCTCTCCCGGTAGCCCGTACCAGGAGCAGGTTCGCCACATTGGCGCAGGCGATGAGGAGCACGAAGCCCACCGCCCCCAGGAGGGCGAGGAGGGTGGGTCGAGCCCCCGAGACGACGTCCTCGTGCATGCCGTTGACCACGATCTGCATGTTCTGCGTCGCGTGGAAGGGATGCGTGGCCCGCAGTCGGGACGCGATCCCGTCCATCTCCAACTGGGCGTTCTCCACCGTCGCATCGTTGGCGAGTCGTCCCACCACCGTGAGCCAGGGGCCGTCGCGAGCGAACTCGGAGAGGTTGCTGGGCAGCACCATCCAGAGGTCGAGGTTCGTCGGCATGGCCGCGTCGGACGGCAGATAGATCCGGAAGTCCGGGGGAAGCACCCCGGCGACGACGGAGCCCCAGCCGTCGATCTGGATCGTCCGTCCGACCACCGTCGGGTCACCACCGAACCGGCGCTGCCACATACCGTGGCTGAGCATCACCGTCCCAGGCGGCAGATCCGGCGTTCCTCCGCCGAACGCCGAGGGGTCGATGGGGAAGGCGTCGTCTGCGACGAACCTCCGACCGAGGAGAGGCGTCACGTCCAGGACGTCGAAGAGGTTCCACGTGGCGTACCCCACCAGGATCTGCTCGGCGGGCCCCTCTCCCGTAAGGGTGCCGGCCATGCCCATGGCACCCGCGAAGGACTCGAAGAGGGTCGATTCCACCTGGTAGTCGCCCAGGTCCGGACCCGAGACCAGAGTCCGGTCGACGTTGGTCGCAGGGAGTCGCGTCCATACCAGGGCCAGCTCCTCAGGCGCCTCGTACGGCAGAGGACGGAAGAGCACGGCATCGGCGACGCTGAACATCGCCACGGTACTTCCGATACCGAGGGCGATGGTCAGAACGAGAACCGCGGTGAAGACCGGCCGCTTCGAGAAGGATCGTACGGCGTACTTCACGTCGGCGAGCAGGATCCCCAAGGGCGACTCCAGATGTGGGGACCGGCATGGTACAGCCGGGCCAGGGCGGCCCACAAGCACTCCGCGGTTTGGCCGAGGGTCAACCCGGCTTGCCCTCCCGGTCCAGGCGGTACCCGAACTTGCGCACGGTGAGGATGTGTCGGGGACTCGACGGGTCGGTCTCCAGCTTCCGGCGCAGCTCTCCGATGTGAGTGTCGACCGTCCGGGTGGCGATGGCCACCCGATGTCCCCAGACATTCCGGAGAAGGTCCCGTCTGGACTGGGCGGCGCCTTCGGCGCGGAGGAGCGCCACAAGGAGGTCGAGCTCCCGGGGTGCGAGGGCGACGGGTTCTTGCCCGCGCCGCACGGTTCGCGTCGCCACATCGACGGTCACGTCTCCGAAACGGTACACGGGTGGTGCCGCTGCCATATCCGTCTTGCCGGCGCGCCGGAGGAGGGCGTCCACCCGGGCCAGGAGTTCTCCGATTCCGAAGGGCTTGGTCAGGTAGTCGTCTGCCCCGCCTCGTAGTCCCTCGACCTTGTCCCGCTCGGATCCGCGGGCGGTGAGGACCAGGACGGGCGTGTCGATGCCACGGGCCCTGGCCCGGCCGAGCACGCTCATTCCGTCCAACTCGGGGAGCATGAGATCGAGGACGACGAGGTCGTGTTCGTCCCGGAGCATGAAGTCCAGAGCTTCGCGCCCGTCGTGAGCCACATCCACGCGGTGGCCATCGATCTCGAGGTTCCGCCGGAGGCCGAACGCGAGGTCGTGTTGGTCTTCCACGACCAGGATGTTGCTCACTGCCCGCCCTCCGCCGGGGCTTCCAGGCGCACCACGACTCTGGTGCCGCCGCGCGGGGACGACTCGATGCGCGCCTGACCCCCGTGACGCTCCGCCAGTGCGCGCACCACGTTCAGGCCCAAGCCCGTGCCGGTGGTCGACGGACCCGAGGCAGACAGTTGCTCGAAGCGTTCGAAGGCCTGCTCGCGCTCGTACGAAGGGATACCCGGCCCGTCGTCGTCGACGATGAAGGTCACGCCGTCGTCCGTGAGGACGGAAACGCTGACGCGGCCTCCCTCATTCCCGTGGCGGAGCGCGTTGTCCACCAGATTCGTGAGGATGCGGGTCGCCGCAATGGGATCGACCACGCCCTCGGCGACCGCTTGGCGGTCACATGGCGTCAGGACGACGCGAGTGCCGCGCTCGGCAGCCAGGGGGGACATGGCGTCGATGACGTCGGTCACCAATGCGTCCAGGTCGGTGGTCACGGCACGGAGAGTGCCGTGGCGGCCCGACGCGTGCAGGAGGTTGTCGATGAGGTCCTCCATGACTTCGGCTTGGCGCTCGATGACCTGCAGGGCGCGTTCCTGTTCGGCAGGCTCGCTCAGACGCCCGCGCCGCAGGGTCTCGCTGAACATCCGGATCTGGGTGATGGGGGTCCGAAGGTCGTGGGAGACGTTGGCCACGAAGGTCTCGCGGAGGCTGGATAGCCGGTCGGATCGGCGCGCTAGTGTCATGGCGGAGTAGAGCAGTCCGGCCGAGAGCAGCGCCAGGAAGGACAAGAGGTAGAGGGACGTCGAGGGCTCGCCTCCTGCGATCAGGCTCCTCGCCATTCCGGCGTCGAGGCGAACCGCGACCGCGAGTCGCCCGGCCTTGGGGGCGAAGGCCCATGCCTCCGGTCCCGGGCCAGGAGTGAGAAGAGGCCGCTCGTACAGCGCTGGCTGACCGGGGGCCAGGTGGATCCCCACTCCGAAGAGCTCGCGACTCGACGACGCATCCACCATGCTCCGGGGCAGCAGAGCCGTTCGGTCCACGATTCGGCCGTATTGCTCCACCGGCGCATCGAAGTGGAGAACGAAGCCGTAGATGCTCTCCCGCCCGTAGGCTTCTTCCCATCGATACACCACCCCGCGGGCGTCGTCGCCACGCAGCACCACGTACGGCGCCGGTGGAGGATAACCCGGGAGGTGACCTCGGACCTGGGCCGCGATCCAGGTCCGGATCGCGGGGTCGGCGTCGGCCGAGTGGATCACGATGCCCGTGTCCGCCAGCGAGAAGAAGGCTCCGACGGTCCCGGAGCGCAGGGGACGCTCGATGCCGGAACCGCCTTGCGTCGTTGTGGGGTCGGACTCCCACCGGTAATGGGCGGTCCGGGCGACCTCCAACTGCTCGGGAATGACGGCGCCATACCATCGGTCCAGTTCGCTGGCGATCCGCTCGGCTCCGAAGGCGGCGAAGTCCTCGAGTGTCGCCTCCACCACCGTTCGATGGGATCGGAGGGTGAGAAGGGACTGGCCGAAGAGAGCGAGGACCACCAGGAGCGATATGGTGAGAAGGACCGCGATGCTCCGCCCTCCCCCCGCAACGCCGCCGTGACGGGGACCCGATGGCCTGCCGGATGGCCCGGAGATTCCAGTCACCTCCTCTTCAGGTCCTCCACCAGGCGTCGTCCGAGCTCATGGTCCGGGTGGCGCTCCAGCCAGGCCTCGGCCAGGGCGACGGCCCCCGCCGGGTCGCCGGTGAGGGAGCGTCCGTACGCAAGATCCTCGGTGGTGTTGTAGGCGTCGGGGTGCTCCTGGTGGTTCAGCTCGAACAGACGAAAGCCGGCGGCCTCGCGCTCCGAGCGGAAGAGGCCCCATCCAAGGACCGAAAGCAGGACCGCATCGAATGCCTCAGCCGGATGCTCGCCCTCGAGGGTGTGGTAGCGCTGAATCATCGCCTCGACGCCGTCGGCTTCGAGGGCCTCGGTCATGCGTAGGTGAATGAGGCCGTGGCGGGCGCGGATGTCTCCGGAGTACTCGATGTTGGCACGGTGCACGGCGGCCGCGTCCTCGATGGCCCCTTCCGCGGCGATGGCGTCGGCCACCTCGGCCAGCACAGGCGTCCGGAAGTCGTACGCATCCGCCGCGAAGTAGCGGGAGCGGAGCGCTCGGTACGTCTGGAGGAGCCCGTCCACACCGGCTGCCGCGTACTCGCGCGTTAGGACCTCGGTGAGGGGCATGGGGTTCGTCCGCGCGGCGTGACAGGTGTAGCAGCCCACTTCACCGTCCCAGCTCCGATCGATGCCGGAGAGATGCCGGGTGTTGATGTCGCGGACCATGGCCATCATCGCTCTGGCCTTCACCTTCATGGGCTTCTCGTCGGACGCCCAATCCCACTCCCGGGAGGGAACGTCCATGGAGCCCGAGTGGCAGTAGAGACACCCCTCGTTCGCGCGTCGAGGGAGTCCCAGACCCTGGAGGTTGTCGAGCATGATCCGGTTCAGCTCCGACCTCGGGATGTCCGAGGGCAGCACCTGGAGGTTGGTGTAGTCCTGGCCAGCTGCGGGTTGGGCGTTCACCGCAGCAAGGAGCGCCGCCACGGCCACGAGACGAACCGTCGCCACGGCGGCGCGCGCCGCTGCCCCGGACCCTCCCTTCATCGAGCTCCCTCCATCACGGACTCATCGTCTCTCCGGAAACGTACGTTCGGCCCCCCATCCCTGCTTCGGTCCTTCCCGTTTCCTGACAATCTGCTGTCGGATTCCTGGATCGCCGTGGCCGACCAGGGCGCATCTTCCCGGGGTAGGTCGGCGGTGGCCCGGCCTTTGGCCCTGGCAGGAGGAGTGGAGATGCGGCGATCGGTGATGTGGGGCGTGGCGAGCGCGATCCTCTCGGTCACATTGGTGGCTCTTCCTTCGGCGGCGCAGGACCGGCCCATGCAGAACCTCCAGTACTTCTCCACGGACATCACCCGGGACAGCCTCGTCCAGGAGATGCGCCAGTTCTCTTTCGCCCTGGGAGTTCGGTGCCAGTACTGCCATGTCGGGGGCGATGGGGTCTCTTTCGAAGGGGTCCGCTTCGAGAGTGACGAGGATCCGGACAAGCGGAAGGCGCGCCACATGCTCCGGCTCGTCGACGTCATCAACGAAGGACTCCTGCCGATGATGGGGGACCGGGACAGCCCCGAGACACGGGTCACCTGCAAGACGTGTCACCGTGGCGTGGCCAAGCCCGCGCTCCTCACCGACGTACTTCTTGCCACCCTCGACGAACACGGCGCCGACTCCACCCGAACCCGGTACGATCGCCTTCGGGCCACCACCTTGGAATCGGGGATGTACGACTTCGGAGAGTGGGAGACGAACACGCTGGCGGAGCGCCTTGCTCGGGAGGGTCGACCCCGCGACGCCATCACCATCTACAGCATGAACCTCGAGCACTATCCAGAGTCCATCTCGATCCTCCTGGCCCTGGGCCAGCTCCACGAACGCGTGGAGGAGTTCGACGAAGCCGTCGGCTTCTATCGCCAGGCGCTGGAGGTGGCTCCGGACAACGCGTTCGCCGCGGCGCGGCTCGAGGCCCTGGTGGGAGGCCGGATCCGGCGCCCCCCTTCGTCGGGGGTCAGTTCTCGTCGGTGATGATGAGCGTGGCGTCGGCGGTGGCCGCCGCACCGACGACGAGTCCGTCCGGCATGGCGCGGAGGCCGATGACCCGGACGTCGTGGACCGTCCCCTGCAGACGGACGCCGCTGGCCAGAGAGCGGTTCAGCCCCTCGTGCAGACGGTCCGCCGCCCACTCCAACACCGCCTCCACGGGCCAGCGGGCACGTTCTCGGAGGAGGGCTTCCAGCCCGGCATCGACGATCCACGACGCTCCGGAGACGAGCACATTGGTGGTCGCCACGGAGAAGGCGAGGTCGGGCACCGATGCATACCCGGACTCGGCGTCGTAAAGAGGGGTTCCCACCAGGAAGAGGCGCCCGGCCACCGAGCCGACGATCTCCGCTTCCAGGGCGACGCGACCGGCCCCGATCCCGCTCAGGCGCGTCGCGCGGACTTCCAGCGTCCGACCTCCCGCCTCGATCCGTGTGCCGGCGAGGGCTTCTGTGAGGATTCGACTGGTCTCGGCGTACTCTCCTACGGCCTCGACGAGGACCTGCAGGGGCCCGTCCGTGACGCCGGTGCCCAGGGGCGGGAGGGGGCGCGGCGTCGATTCGGGGCGATCGCCGACGACGATCCGGGGCCGAGCCTCCAGGCTAGCAGGGATACGAACCACGGAGCCTTGCCCCTGAATGGGACCGCGGCTCACCGCTTCGGGCCGGATCTGCAGCCAGATATCGTCATCGAGCTCGATGGGCTCGGCGAGTATGGACCACCACTCCTCGAAGCTGGATCTGACGTCCGCCGTCCCGACGATGGAGTCGATCGCGGGCGTGTGGCTCTCGACGAATGCCCGGGCCGCCGACGCCACCCGATCGGCGATGTCGATGCCAAGGGCCGTGACTTCGCAGCGGTCACTCTCGTTCTGCGTGAGAGGGGCCAGACGCTGGACCTCGGTGCGCGCTCGAAGACTCCAGTCCGGTTCCAGGTCGATGGGAGCGCTGAGCACCATTTCCAACCGAGGCCAGATGTCGTCGGGCCCGGTGGCGCACGCGTAGTTCACGTCCGGGAGCAGGGGCAGGTGATAGGTGCCCCGTACCCGATAGGCCACGATGGTCGACAGGGTGGCTGCGTTGCCCCGCAGCGACGCCCTGAAGGGTGACCGGGCCAACTCGATGGCCGCCGTGTTCTCCGTGCTGTCGCCCAGGGGCGCCGGCTGCGACAGGTCACCCCACCGCCCGGGCACATGTTTCTCCACCTCGTCGATGAGCGTCTCGAGCTCGACCTGCACGGGGACCGGGAGGAAGGAGGTAGCCAACTCCAGAGGAGCGGCGGCCTCGGAGGAGATGGCTGGGCGCTCGGGGCGCAAGGCGCCATCCCCCCTCGTGAGCCACCACGTCGCCCCGAGGCCGAGGGCCACCACGAGGAGCACGGCGGCTCGGCGCTTCCTCGCGGCGCTCATGAATCCACGACCTCGATACGGGCCTGGCCGAACATGCGTCCGGAGGCGGTGCGAAGCAGGACCTCGTACTCGCCGGCCTCGAGGGGAGCGTCGTTGGGGCGCCAGGCGTCCCAGATCCGGAATCCGAGGTCGTGGGCCACGATCTCGATCTCTCGCGATTCCCGGATGACCCGGCCGTTTCGCTGCCAAACCAGGGCGACCCGTGTCGGCACGACCGTGGGGGCGAAGACCTCCATGAGCACCACCACGGCGCCGTCGAGCTCGGACAGCTGCACTTCTCCTTCGAAGGCCTGGATGGGCTCGAGGGTCGATCGCTCGATGTCACGGCTGAACGTGACCGATTCCATCCGGAGTGGGACCGGAGGGACGATCTGCGGAAAGCCCAGGCCCATGCCAAGGAAGGCGAGGACGGCGATCCCCACACGGACCTTCACCCCCGTGGCCCATCGGAGGCTGCCGTGAGCCAAGGGTAGGGCGCTGAGCACGGCGACGACGACGGCGATCCGGGTCGACCACCGGGGAGCGATGGGGGCGAGGATCGGGAGCAGGAGGTTCAGCGCGGCGAAAGCGACAATGGCGAAGAACGCCACACTCGCCACCGGACTCGAACGGAGCCAACGGTCGAAGACCAGGTCCAGACAGGACACGAACGCCAGGGCGCCCAGCCCCAGCAGGAAGACCATGTTCACCGACCCGATGACCGTGGAGTACGCATAGAACGGCAGGAGGAAGAAGAGCGTCTCCTGGTACATCGTCCGCGTCAGGTACGATGTGGCTTCCTCCCCGAATCCCGGCGTGACGGGTGAGTCGTCGTCGGCCTCTCGACTCTCCGGAATGCGTCGCCCGAAGTACATCGTCGAGGCCCAGGTGAGGGCGAGGAAGAGCACCACCCACGGGACGAAGGCATACCGCTCGCGGGCGAGCCAGACGACGAAGACGCCGGTGGCCAGGGCCCACAGCGAGTGGAGCGTCCAGAAGAGGTGGCGATGGCGGCTCCAAAAGGCCCGAAAGCCTCCGCCAGAGGGGTCTTCCGACTCCTTGAGGTCTTTCGACATACGTGCGGAGTCCGGCTCCTTGAGCGATCCGGGGAGGGGCGCCGCGCATGATGGTTCCTCGGCGCCGGGACGGAAAGATCGCGGCCGCGGCGGCCCGGGAGCAATGCGGGCGCGTACCCGCGTCGGATCAGGGCAGGAACCAATCCATGGCCTGCTCCTGCACGGCCGGAGGATATTCGTGGCCTCCCTCGAACTGCACGTACTGGACGATGTAGTCCAGCTCCCGAAGAGCCGGCAGGATCTCGCGGTGACTGTACTCCTCGTCGAAGACCTGGTCGGAAAGCCCGTGGGCCATCCAGAAGAGCGGGCTGCCACGAAGCTCCGGGCCGGGCGTGAAGAAGCCCGGCGCCACGGAGATGATGTGCGTGAAGTAGTCCCCGTTCGATGCGCCGAGGGACAAGGCGTACGTCCCCCCGTCGGAGATGCCCATGAGGCCGATTCGGCCGCTGTCTATGTTGCAGCGGGCGATGACGTGGTCGATGGCCAAGCTGAGGAAGATCACATCGAGTCCGAAGCGGCCGGTGATGGTGAGGTCCCAGCTTCGATCGCGGGACTCCGGGGCCAGGAGGATCATCCCCGCCTCCTCGCACCACGGGATGAAGACCTCCCATCCCTCCACGTTCATGCCCCGCCCATGGAGTGCCACGAGGAGGGTGGCCGGAACGTCGGGATCGTAGGTGGTGGGCACGTACATGTACCCATCTCGCCCCGCGGTATCGATGCCCAGGACCGACTTCCCGGACTCCGGTGCGATGGTCGGAGGTCGCCTGTTGATGGTGAGGTGCGCCGGGTCGAATTGGGGTCCGAAGAGCGCGGACTCGTCGGGGACGCACCCGGCCATCCCGAGCCCCAGGAGTCCTGCGCCTCCGCGGGTGAGGAAGCGGCGTCGGGACATGGGGCTGACGGGCCTACCGATTCCGTCTACCTCCGTGTCGTGTCGGGGCTCTACCATGACATCCTCGAATTCGTCTCGCGGGGCGTTCTATCTTGCAGCATCTCCTTACGCTTCGCCCAGGCCCCTATTTCGCGCCGTGTCCCGCATCGTCCGCTTTCTCGG
Organism: Phaeophila floridearum; assembly: GCA_036784835.1. NCBI lineage: Eukaryota > Viridiplantae > Chlorophyta > Ulvophyceae > Ulvales > Phaeophilaceae > Phaeophila > Phaeophila floridearum. Next base: position 107,613 of record JAYMFU010042135.1, read on the forward strand.
AACTCAGCTCTGGCGTGAGGACGCCACGGCCCGCCGGGCCCGCCGGATCCGGCAGGCTCTCGTTGCGCCGGTAACCGCGCTGGCGGGGATCATCTGGGGCGCCCTGGCCGCGCCCGCGGCGGCGGAAGCCTTGGGATGGGCGTTGGGCGGGGCCATGGGGTTCTCGCTTCTCGGCTACCTCTACTTCCGTCTCGAGCCGGTCGTGCAGCACGTCGGGGCCGCACTCTTCGGAGAACGGGGGTGGCTCACCGGCGTCGTCTGGGACTGGGCGGTGGTGGGTGGGTTCGTCTTTTTGCTCACCGACGTATTGGGCATGCCCACGTTCAATGCCGTGACCAGCGCCATCCTCATCGGCGGGAGCTACGCCATGGGCGTCGCGTGGTTCTTCGACGACGGCGGGAGTCGAGCCCTTTCCGGCTTCCTGGCCGGAAGCTGGGGCCGAACCCGGGTGGCCTTCTCCCACATCGAGGTAAAGATCGTGCGCGGGGAACACGAGGCCGCGATTCACGCCCTCGAGGAGTTCGTCGAGCATCATCCGCGGGACCCTCGCGGCTGGCTGTCCCTCGCCCGTCAGTTGGACCAGCACCGTGACGATCCGAACGGCGCCCTCCGGGTCCTTCGTGAGGGCCTCGACCTGGCTCGCCTCACGCTGGAGCAGCGCCACCGGTACCTGGTGGAGTTCGTCAGGATCTGTGAGTCGTGCGATGCGACGGGGAAGGCCGTTCCGGAACTCCGTCGCTTCGTGGACCGCTTCGACGGAACCCTCCAGGCCGACTGGGCCCGGATCCAGCTCCGCCAGATCCGCGCCGCGTCCGAGGGCGCCGGCGCCACCGGCGCCGGATGAGGTGAAGCCGGCGGGGGCTCCCTCGAGAGACGATCAGGAGATGGGTCGCGACCTCTTCTTCAGGACGAACAGCCCTTCCTGCATGCTGGTGACGATGATCGACCCCGAGTCGAAGAACGGGTAGGTGCTCCAGGCGCCGCTGAAGCCGGGGCCTGTCTGGTAGGGTGACGTGTCGAAGCTGCCCACCTCCACGGGGTTCAACGGGTCCGACGTGTCGAGGATGTGCAGTCCGTACCGGTAGTTCGCCTGGTACGTGAAGTCCCCCTTCACGTAGAGGTTGTGGGCGCTGGCCGGCATGGACCCCATGAACTCCTTGGCCAGGACCGGATCTTCGAGGTCGGTCAGGTCCCAGATGAGCGTCCGCGTGGTGCCCACGTTGCCGGCGATGACGTCACTCTCGTCGTCCATGATGAAGTACTGGTGGTCCTCGGTGACCCACCCCTGATGCATGTACGCCGGGTTGGGGTGCGACGCCGTGGAGAGCTGCACGGGATCTTGCTTGTCCGTCACGTCGGAGATCTGGAACTGGTTGCCCGCCATGCGCAGGCAGATCTCCCGGTCCTGGAAGCGGGCGTCGGGGCCCTGGTAGATCACGCACTGCGCGTCGTGGGTGCTCCCGGGGTCGGTGCATCCGACGAAGGTCGGGTCCAGCGGCTCGCGGATGTCGACGATGTGCATCCCGGCGCAACCCCGGCTGGTGAGGTAGGCGAAGCCGGTCTCCTCGTTGATGATGACGTTGTGGCTGCTCTCAACCACGTTGCCGCCTTCGCCCCGGTACAGGAGGTCGGGCTCGAAGACCACGGGTGGTTCCGCGACGTCACGGAGGCGTCGCAGGTCGAAGACCTGCATGCCGTGAGCACCGGCTCCGTCGGCCACGATGTATGCGTGATCGCGATACGTCTTGATGTCACGCCACAACTGGGACCGCGGCGTCTCGGGCGTCTTGGGCAGATCGCCGATGAGGACGGGGTTCACGGGATCGGTGATATCCACGAAGGACGTCCCGTCATTCCGACCCACCAGGGCGTACTCCCGGCCCGTGACAGGATCCGTCCATCCCCAGTTGTCGTTGGCGCGCACCCCTCGGGAGTCCCCCGGAGCCTTCAGGAGAGAGATGGGGACGTATGCGTACAACTCGATCTGGTCGCAGTCGAATAGCTCTACGGCCCCTTCCTCGCACCGGCGCTCCTCACCGAGGACCGCGCCCAGGGCATCGGGCTCGCTCACCAACCGGTCGGTGTGGGTCCACGTCCCACTCCCATCGCGCTCGAAGACGAAGACGCCGCCGGCGCCGTGATCCAGGCCCGAGGCGGTGACCACCGCCACGTCATCGCCCGTGAAGACCCGGTGTCCGAAGGAGTCCTCGGTATCGGTCTCGTCCTCGCTGAACCGGAAACGGGCCTTGGACTCCACGGCCCGCCCGTTCGTCGAGAAAACGAAGGCCATGCCGTTTTCGATGCCGCGGGTGACCGGCGCCCCTACCCAGACGTCGTCACCGGCGAGGCCGACCGCGGATCCGAAGACGTCCCCTTCGGCGGCATCCGGGGCCTCCATGCGGACAGGGTCCGACCAGCCATCACCGTCGCGTCGGAATGCGAAGGCAGCGCCGAAGCCGAAGGCCGCCCCCGGCGCGCCGACGATGGCGCGCTGCCCGTCCACCCCGATGGCGGCGCCGAAGGCCGCCTCCGTCTCTGCCGGAACGGCCAACTCACCGACGTGGCTCCACATCCCGTCAACGAGGTGGAGCTCGAAGACCCGGCCTGCCTGGTCCACGGCTTCCGCTCCGTCGCCGTTCGCCGCTTCGGGCGCGCCCACGAGGGCCCTCTCCCCGGAGATGGCGATGGCGGCTCCGAAGGCGTCGCCCTCGGCGGCGTCCGGCGCCTCGATGCGCTGGCGTTCCACCCACGTCCCGTCGGCGGTGCGTTGGAACGCATGGACGCTGCCCGGCGGGGGCGGCGGCACGTCCTCGTCCCCCCGGCGGCGACGGGGGCGTAGACGGCTCATGTCGGACGGGGCCCGCGGCTCACCGACGAGGAGCCAGTCGCCCTCTGCGGCCAGGGCCATGCCGAAGTCGGTCCCACAGTAGCCGTACGCGTTGCAGCGCGGGTCGAGTCCCCCACGGTCGCCCTGGGACAGGGTCCGTGCGTGCCGCCATGTGCTGCCCGAGCGTTCGAAGGCGTGAACGAGCCCCCCTCGCTGGCCGACGAAGAGCGTTCTGTCGGCCATGGCCAGGACCGCCCCGAAGCCGTCGGCCCGCTCGGCGTCCGGCGCACGAAGTCGGTCGGATTCCACCCATCCGTCTCCCTGCTTCGTGTACACGTAGACCATGCCGGGCCGGAAGCTGTTGTTCGGCTCACCGATGATCAGGGTGTTCCCGTCGACGACGACGGTGTTGCCGAAGGAACTCGACTGGGCTGCAGCGGGAAGGGTCGAGACCGCCAGGGCGAGGACGGCGACGAGCAGACGAGGCAGGGCCATGATTCCTCCGAAACGGACTGGCGCGGGGGCCTGAAACATCCGTCAGGCTATCGTCGGCGGCCCACCGTGACAACGACGGTTTTCGGAGGTCTTCCTATCAAAACGGTGCGCGAGGGTGTCGGTAGTCGCTACTATTGAGCTTGGCACGTCTGGCAAGCAGGACGGCAGGACCCCCTACGAGGACCCCCAACTCGTGCACGAACCCCCTCCTGAGGGCAAGGCGGAAGGGACCGCTCGCGCCCTATTCGACCTGGACCTTCTCGGTACCGGGCCCGATGAGCGTTTCGATCGGTTGACGCGTCTCGCGCGTCACCTCTTCGACACGCCGTTGGCGCTATTGAGCCTGAGTGGCTCCGATCGGAGGTGGATCAAGTCGCGGATCGGCCTCGATCCCAGCAAGCCGCCGGCGGAGCTGTCGTTCTGCGCGCAGGCCATGGGCGACGACATGCTCATCGTACCGGATGCGTCCCGGGACGAGCGTTTCAGGGATCATCCTGCCGTTCGCAACCTGCCTGAGATCCGTTTTTACGCGGGTTGCCCAGTCAAAGGCCCCGACGGCAGCCCGCTGGGGACACTGTGCGTCATCGACCACGAGCCCCGGGAGATCGACGAGGAGGAGGCGGGCGTCCTCAAGGACCTGGCGTGGATGCTCGAGCAGGAGCTCAAGTCGCTCTCGTTGGCTACGCTGGACGAGCTCACGGGGCTGACGAATCGCCGGGGCTTCGATGCCATCGCGGACCATACCATCGCCATGTGCCGACGGGTCGGTGAGCCGGCGACTCTGCTCTACTTCGATCTCGACGACTTCAAGGAGATCAACGACTCACTCGGCCACGCCGCCGGAGACCGAGTCCTCCGTTCCTTCTCCCACCACCTCAAGACGACGTTTCGTGATTCGGACGTGGTGGCGCGGGTGGGAGGCGACGAGTTCTGCGTCCTGCTGACGTCGGCGACGACGGAGGATGTGGAGCGCCCGCTGTCACTCCTGGAGGGCCGGCTCCGGACCCGGGGTGGGGAGCCCACTGTGGTATTCAGCGTCGGCGTGGCCTCCTACGATCCCGCACGCCATCAGTCGGTGCAGGCGCTCGTGAACGAGGCCGACATGCAGATGTACCGGCACAAGCGGTCCCGGGGCGGAGGGCGGGGGCGGGACTGATCGGATCCCGACGACGTCGCTCGGCTCAGTCGCCCTCGACCGGTGTGGCCGCCACCACGCCGAACAGCACCTCCAGGTACCGCCTGAACTCCCGGATGTGGCTCGACATGATGCCCTTGTCGCCCAGGGATCGACTCAGAATGAAGGCTCCCTGGAAGACCCCGTACGCCACGTCGGCCAGCAGGTAGGGATCTACGTCCTGCATCACCGGTGGGTGACGACGCATCGCCTCTTCGAGCATCCCTCCCAGGACCCGGCGCCAGTGCTCGATGGACTCGACGATGACCGCTTCCGTCTCGTGGTCCAGGACGCCCGCCTCGTAGGAGAATGACGCGAAGAGGCAGCCGGCTTCGTCCGGCTGCATTTCCTGGAAGACGTCCTCGTGGAGAGCGAGGAAGATCAGCGCTTGTTGGAGGGGATCCGTGGCCAGGCGTTCGGCTCGCTCTCGAAACCCCTCGACGAAGGCGTGATCGGCCTCCCCGTAGCGCACGATCAGGGCCCGGGCCAGGTCGTCCTTGGAGGGAAAGTGATAGAAGAACGTCCCCCGGCTGATGCCGGCCGCTCGTTGGATGTCGTCCACGGACGTGGCCGCGAAGCCATTCTCCAGGACCTGCGCCTGGGCGGCGTCGAGGATGCGTTGTTTGGTTTCACTTCCGTCTCGCGGCATGCGCAGACCGTGGTTGTTGTACTGAGCGGTCGGAAACAGGGGTGTCGTGCCTCATCGGCGCCCTGACGCGAAGGAGACCCCGTTCCAGGGGATCTGTTCCGATGCGCCGCCAAACAGGGACCCGCTGAATCGGAGAATTGACATACCCTGCGATAGGTATTTATACTGACCGGTCAGTTTAAGTTCCTTGCTGAAACGAACAGGCCGGAGGGGGACAATCATGATCGATAGAGAGAGAGGGCCGCGGCTCGTCATCGTCGCGCTGCTGACGCTTCTCGTGGGACTCCCGCTGGGCGGGACAGCCCAGGAGATGTCGGACGGCTCGGCGGCGCCACCACTGTACGACGACCTCGGCGACCACCACGTCGCGGTCACCACCCGGAGTGCCGAGGCCCAGCGGTACTTCGACCAGGGCATGCGCCTCTACTACGCCTTCAACCACGCCGAAGCGGTGAGGGCGTTCCGGGCCGCCCAGCAGCTCGACCCGGAGTGCGCCATGTGCTGGTGGGGAGAGGGGCTGGCCTTCGGCCCCAACATCAACCTTCCCATGGATCGCGAGTCCGCCCTGGCGGCATACGCGGCCACTCAGGGAGCGCTCCAGCGAATCAGTCACGCATCGGCGAAGGAGCGTGCGCTGATTCAGGCCCTCGCGGTGCGCTACACCGCGGACGCCCCCGACGATCGCGCTCATCTCGACGAGGCATATGCCGAGGCAATGGCGGATCTCGCCCAGCGTTACCCGTCGGACCCCGAAGTACGGGTCCTGCAGGCCGAGGCCGTCATGGATCTGCGTCCGTGGGACTACTGGACCGAGGACGGGCATCCCCAGCCGGGAATCGAGACGGCTCTCGAGGGCCTGCAGTATGTCCAGGATCTGGACCCGAACCACCCGGGTGCATGCCACTTCTACATCCACGCCGTGGAGAAGCTCTTCCCGGAGCGAGCCGTACCGTGCGCCGAGCGACTCGCCGGGCTCATGCCCGGCGCCGGCCACATCGTGCACATGCCGGGACATATCTACATCCGGGTGGGCAGGTACGCCGAGGCCATTCAGGCCAACCGCCACGCCATCCACGCCGACGAGACGTATATCAGTGATCAACGTCCGGCCATGGGCATGTACACGGCGGGATACTATCCCCACAACTACGACTTCCTGGCCTTCGCCTCCATGATGGTGGGACGGGGAGACGAGGCGGTCGGGTCGGCCCAGAAGGTCGCGGGCCTGCTCCCCGAAGAGCTGTTCGGAGCACCGGGCATGGACTTCCTGCAGCACTGGTCGGTTCGTCCTTTGCTGTTCCAGGTTCGCTTCGGCATGTGGGAGGACATCCTGGACCGGGAGGCGCCTCCGGAGGAGAGGGCCCACTCGCGAGCCCTGTGGCACTACGCCCGGGCCCGAGCCCTTGCGGCGACGGGAGACGTGCCGGCCGCAGGGAGGGAAGTCGAGGCGATCCGGACGATCCTCCAAGACGGGTCGCTGGGCGGTATGCGCATGGAGTTCAATGCGTCGTCCGACCTCGTAGCCATCGCCGAGCGCGTGGCGACGGGGTGGGTCGAGGCAGCCGACGGCCGATTCGATACGGCGGTGGCGGCCCTGAACGAGGCGGTGCAGCGGGAGGACGCGCTCCTCTACGGTGAGCCGCCGGAGTGGACCGTGCCGACACGCCAGGATCTGGGTGCGGTTCTCCTTCGGGCCGGCCGGGGGGCCGCCGCGGAGGCCGCCTTCCAGGGCGACCTGGAGCGCTTCCCGGAGAACGGTTGGTCGCTCCGCGGGCTGGCGCAGGCCCTCAGGGTCCAGGGTCGGGAGGCGGAGGCGGAAGGCGTCGAGGCACGGCTCGCCGCCATGTGGCAGGGCGGGGGCGGCTCCCACGGCGCTGGCCGACACACGGGCCATTAGAGGCGCGGGGACGATGGATCACGGAGGCTGCCACCCGGCCCGGGTGGCAGCCTCCCTCCATGGTCGAGGGCGTCATCGCTGGATACGACGCCAGTCCTGCTCGTAGTAGCGCACGAGGACCGGATCGTCGAGTCGGTTCGCCTCGGCTGGGACGGGCTGCATGTCCAGGGGGAAATCGAAGAGCTGGGGTACGATGCTGGGGGTGAGGAAGCGGAGGCCGTCGGGGAGGGCTCCGTGTGCCGGCTCGTACTCCCCACGGCCGGCCAGGACGAAGCCCCACTCGCCGAACGAGGGCACGTAGGCGTGGTAGGGCCACGTCCGGAAGCCGGCGGCTCGGAGCGTCGCGTCGATCCCCCAGTAGGCCCGGGGAGCGAACATGGGCGAGGTCGCCTGCACGACGAGGAGCCCCTCTGGCGCGAGGTGATTCGCTACCAGTCGATAGAAGGCCGTGGTGTAGAGCTTGCCCACAGAGTAGTTCGACGGATCGGGGAAGTCGGCGACGATGAAGTCGAACACCTCGTCCGATTCGGCCAGCCAGACGAACGCGTCCTGATTGATGATCCGGACCCGATCCGAGAGCAGCGAGCCGCCGTTGAGAGGGACGAGGACCGAGTGATCGGCGAAGAGGGTGGTCATCTCCGGGTCGAGCTCCACCAGGGTGACGTCGACGCCGGGGTAGCGGAGGACCTCCCGTACCGCCATCCCGTCGCCACCCCCCATGACCAGCACCCGCGCCGATGGGTGCAGCGTCGCCAGGCCGGGGTGAACCAGGGCCTCGTGGTAGCGGTACTCGTCCCGGGACGAGAACTGGAGGTGCCCGTTCAGGAAGAGACGGAGGTCGTCCTCCCACGCGGTGAGCACGATCCGCTGGTACGACGAGTCGCGGGTGAAGACGACCTGGTCGGCATACAGGCTCGACTCGGCGAGTCGGGTCAGGCGCTCGGCCTGGACCATGCCCACCCCGAGAACGCCGAGGACGCCCACGGCGGTCCACTGGAGCAGGCGCGGCCCTCCCAGGCGGTCACGGAAGAGGTAGCACGACCAGAGGGCCACGGCTCCGTTGACGAGGCCGAAGAAGATGGCCGTCCGCGCCAACCCGAGCCACGGTAGCATGAGGAGGGGAAAGAGAAGCGAAGCCGCCAGCGCCCCCAGGTAGTCGAACGTGAGGACGTGGGCTACCACGTCACGGAAGTCGAAGTGCCCCCGGAGGAGGCGCATGAGGATGGGGATCTCCAGCCCGACCAGCGTCCCGATGACGAAGACGGTGACGTACAGGAGGAGCCGGAACCCGTCGGTATACGCGAAGGCCAGGAAGAGGGCCGTGGACGAGAACCCCCCGACGACGGCAACCAGCAGTTGGATCTGGATGAAGCGGGTCGCCAGCCCCCGGACAATGAAGCGTGACAGCCAGCTTCCGACGCCCATGGCGAAGAGGTATGTCCCGATGATGGTCGAGAACTGGGTGACGCTGTCGCCGAGCAGGTAGCTGGCCAGGGCTCCCGCAACCAGCTCGTAGATGAGCCCGCACGCAGCGATGAGCAGGACCGTGGTGAAGAGGGCCGCGTGGAGGGGCGCTCGACTTCGGTCCGGCTCGGACGGCGAGGCCACCGTCGAGTCCGTGGGGTGGGTCATGTGGAAACGGTCAGAAGATGCTGGCCGCGATGACGATGGAGATGGCGATGGAGACGCCCGCCATCATGACGCCCAGGGCCGTGTTGTGGTCTTCGATGATCTCCTTCCAGAGCGAGCCCGGGGTCATCTTGTCGATGACCACGAAGGCCAGGATGAAGATGACGAGCCCGAGACCCGAGTAGACGAGGGAGAGGATGATGTTGGGCAGGAGTTCTTCGGTCATGGAGTTCTCACTTTCCGCCGACGTAGCGGCCGGTACGGACGTAGTGGGCGCGGTACGCCCCGGGGTTGTCGCGAACGGATGTGGGTAGCGGCTCGGCGGCGGGCACCACGGACGAAGGCGTCCATCCGCTGTATTCGGCGAAGCCCAGCGCAGCCATGGCGAGCAGGCTCAGGAGCAGGTACTTCCAACTCAGCTTCATGGTCGGGTCTCTCGATCAGTCCGGGGCATAGTCACTCTCCGCCATCCTCTTGCTGTGGAACGAGGCCTGCCTGGTAAGGGTGGAGAGGGGTGGGAGGAGCAGCACCAGGAGGGTGACCACCCAGAGGGAGTGCATGGGTGCGTCCCGGAGGACACGGATGGTGTACTGGGTCTGGACCGGCCCTTCCGGGGCGATGCGCAGCATGTACTCCCCGGCGGGAACGGAGGCCAGGGCCACCCGACCCCGACGGCTTCCTTCCCGCCAGTTCTCACCGCCCTCGCGCCCGAAGTAGTAGCCCACTTCACGCCCGGCCTCGCGAAGCTCACCCGTTTCGGTGTTCACCAGGGCGTAGTCGAAGTAGATCCAGTTGTTCGAAACGTCCGTGCGGGCTTCCAGCACCAGGTTCGACCTTCGCCCCTCCACCGTGAACGGCCCGAGGATGTTCACGGCGCTGTCCGGGGGTGGGTCGTACAGGTACGGCTGGGCCACTACCAGGTCGGATCCGGTGGCTCCGCGAACGAGCCAGAGAACGAGGAAGAGGGGGATCACGAGTGCCGCGGTCATCCCGACCCGCTTCGCACCTTCGGCATGCGGGGACGGCTGGTTCGCATAGACCCCGATGGGTTTGGGTGGCTCGCCTTCGAGGCCGAATGCGTCCCAAATCCGCTGCCCGGTGACGTACTCGGCCACGGACCAGACCGTCTCGTCGTCGCTCACCTCCTTCGAGAGGGAACGAGGCGGGTGGACGAAGTCGTCCGTCATGACCTCGTCGCCCACCCGGACCTCCCACGGCCACTCCCCCAACACGTAGTCGGTGGTGGTCCGTGCGCCCTCGAAATGCTTGTAGGTCTCACCCCGGAAGTGGACCTTCCGCCGCGTCGCCGAGTAGCGGCTGCCCTCGTCGGGCGCCTCCTTCACCGTCACGGCGTCGTTCCAGTGCCCGTTCTCCTCCGTCAGGTACCGGAACCCGTTCTCTGGATTGTAGAGGAGGTACTCGTCCCAGGAGTACCGCTCGTCGGGCCAGTGCATGGTTCGGAACTGGTAGCCCAGGACCTCGTACTCCGAGCCTTTCCACCGGCCCCTGGTGCCCAGGGGGATGCGGGGCTCGATATAGGTGTTCTTCTTGAATGTCTGGAGGACCTTGGCACCCGGGGACGTGGCGTCGAGGACCGAGGCGCACGAGGCGCACACCACGTTCACCGACATGCCGGCGTGCCGGACCTCCACCGCGCTTCCGCAGTTCGGGCAGTTGAGGGTCCTGATTTCCTCGTGGTGGAGTGTCTCCTCGGTGGGCTCGCGCAGGTTGTCCAGGGAGAGGCCGGCGAAGTCGACGTACTCACCGGCGAAGACCAGGGGCGGGTCTTCGCTGTAGTCGAGGGTGATGATCTTCCCGTCCGACGACTTCAGGTCGGCGAAGGTGAGGTCCTCCCGGTCGTGGTACTCCCAGGGCAGCTCGCCTTCGGTACTCAGGTAGCGGGCCGGCGTGGCATCGGTGACCTCGTAGGTGTCGCCTAGGAGCTTCAACTTCAGCCCTCGGCTCACCTGGTCCTCGTAGGGGACGGGGCCCGCGTCTTCAGTGAGGAAGCTCACCGAGTATTCGAGCAGGGCGTCGGAGAGCCAACCCGACGAGCCGTCATCGAAGATCAGGTGCCACTCACTCCAGCCGCCCCTCTCGTACCCGTAGACGATGCGCCCGACGACGGTGAAGCCACGTCCGTCGTACCGGCCCACGGTGCCGAGCTGGACGGGCGAGGTCGTGGGAGGGGGCTGGGAGACCTTGCCCACCTTCTCCAGGTCGGTGCCGTGGCGCACGAGGATGGAGTCGCAGTACGCGCAGGTGGTCTGCACCGCGCCTGACCAGCGGAAGGAGACCTCCCCCCCGCAGCTGGGGCACTGAGCGGAGGGTCCGCTCACGGTCGCCGGGCGCTCATGGTTGGATGGCGCTCATGGTTGGGCGGCGTTCATGGTTGGACCGCGCTCATGGGAGGGACGGCTCCGCCGGTTCGGGCGCGAAGCGGCGAGGCACGCTCCGCACCTGCACCTCCTGGGCGCCGAGCGCGTGGGCGAGGCCGCTTTGGAAGTCCCACTCGGCGCGAGGGCGACAGCAGAACAGGTTGAGGCAGACCGTCCCGTGCTCGGGAAAGGTGTGGCACGTCAGATGGGACTCGGCGAGGAGGCTCATCCCGGTAATGCCGGCGTGGCCCGGGAAGACGTGCCACGTCGAGGGCCTCACCTCGGTGAGCCCGACCTCTTCGATAATCCGATGGAAGAGCCCTCGGAGGGTAGGCAGGTCCCGGAGAGCGTCGGGGTCGCAACCCCTGGCCTCGACGATCCACTCACGCCCGAGTGCGTCATCGTGCCCGAGTGCGTCCACGCCCCCCAGTGCGTCGCCGTGCCCGGGTGGGTCGTCGGGCGCGAAGGGGTCGTGAGGCGGATTGTTCGACATCGGCGCTCCGGGGCGGTCCTCGTTGGCGGTCATTCTAGAGGAGGGGCCGGAGGCGGAGCAAATGACCACCCGAGGGGCCTCGGCGGGTGGGCGACGACGCGACTCAGGTCAGCGGAAGGCTCCGTTGCTGGACCTCGGGCTCTCGTAGCCCGTACAGCGCAGGCGTTTCCACTCCGAGCTGGCCGAGGATCTCGTAGAGCTGGCCCCGATGGTGGATTTGATGCTCGAACATGAGACGGATCCACTTCCACACCGTGATGTCCGCTCCCCCCACCGTGGTGCATCGCTCCTCGAGGTCCTCGGGGCTGAGCCCTTCGAGGATGTCGGCGGTTTCGTCCTGCATCCGCACCAGGTATGCGAGAACGGCCTCCTTGCCCTCCGCCAGCTCGACGCCGTGGCCTGGATACCGCGAGGGCCGCCGTCGGACGTTCTCGGCCCACATCCACCGCTCCGCGGCCGCGATGTGGCGGATGATGTCCCCCGGGGTGAAGCGGCCGGGGCGGGGCTCGTACTCCAAGCGGTCCTCGGGGATGCATTCGGCCACCGCCAGTGTCCGTCCACGCACCGACGAGTACTGTCGGAGGATGTCGGCGAGTGGAGGCGCGGAGGTGCGACCCCTGTCCGTCAATTGCAGCTCGGGGGTGACCGGTTGAAGTCGAAGTCCTGAAGAGGCAGACCGCTTGGAACGGAGGCCGGAATCAGGGAGGCCAGTCGATCCGGGTGGGCGTCGGGATCGCTGAGGGCATGCATGAAGGCGACGAGATCGTCGATGTCGTCGTCGGTGAGATCCCTGGGCTCGGCGCTCAGGGCGTGGACCTGGTCCAGCATGGGTTGGACCGGGCCCATCGGACCCCGGAGGCTCTCCGGGAGGATCGTGTTGGAGTAGTTGTCCAGCGAGGTGTAGACGTCCGTGTGGTGGCGTACCGCGTCTTCGAGACACACGTAGGCGCCGTTGTGCATGAACGAAGGCTGGAAGGCGACGTTGCGCAGGGGTTGTGTCCTGAACGCGTATCGATCCGCCGGGTCGCCGGAGACGTGCTCGAAGCCGAAGTCCTCGTTGTCACCCGGCCCGTCGAACTGCGCGTTGGTGGTGACCGGCCGGATCTGCGGCACCGCCAGGTTGTGGGCCTTGAAGTCGCTGAACATCTGGTTGGCGTACCCCTCGGTGATATGGCACTCGAAGCAAGCGGCTTCGAGGTCGAAGAAGAGGATGCCACCTCTCTTCTGTGAGGGCGTCAGGGCACTGGTGTCCCCTCGGGCGTACCAGTCGATGGGCGCGTCGGCGCGAACGAGGGTGAACTGGAACTCCGCCAGGGCTTCCGCGATGCGGTCGTAGTCGATGGGGTCTCCGGCGTCGATGGCCGGGTAGATCTCGGCGAAACGCGATCGGTACTCGGGGATGTCGTCCACCCGGCTGGCGATCTCCGCCCGGATGTCGTCGGCGTCGCCGACGAAGTCGAAGCCCGCCATCTCCACCCGGTTGGCCACCGGGGTGAACGACTGCGCCTGGAGCAGATGGTCGAGCCTCGACAGCGACGTGCCTTCCGGCGCCGGGAATACGAAACCGTCGGAATTGTCGAAGGGATCCAGCGACAGCGACTCGAACCGGCCGTCCCACATGAGCCGCGGAAAGAAGGCGGCGTTCAAGACGCTCGGCGCCCGGCGCTGGTTGTGGGGTCCCTGGCGGCCCTCCCCGACCACGAGGTTGTTGTCGATGCCGATGGAGATGGACACGGGGTCGTTGAAGGAGACGTTGGGCCCGTGACACCCGGCGCAGCTGTTGTCTTCGGTGAGGGACAGGACGCGGTCGAAGAACAGAAGCCGGCCGAGGTCGGCGAGTCGGTCGTCCACCGCGCGTCCGAGTCGTACCTCGAGTTCCTCCTCGATCCTTCCGTCGACGCGGTGCGCGGCCAGCACGGTGCGCAGGCGGGCGTCGAGTTCGGGACCGGCGTCGTCCACGTTGCCGGGCCCGACGGGCTCGTCGGGACCACACGAAGCGGTCACGACCAACACGAACAGGCCGACGGCGAGCCGCCGGGGGGCGCCGGGGCCACGACGTTTCGAAAGGGAAGTGCTCATCGTCCGACGGATACCGCTGACGCTGCGAGATGGGTCCGACCTCACGATACACTCTCGGGGACGGGAGCGGCTACGGGGAAGGGTCAGTACACGAAGCCGAGACCGGCCATGAACGCCGTACGGTCACCGCCTCGAGCGACGGCCACGCGCACGACCTCGGACCGGTCCACCAGACCGAAGAAGACCCCGCCGCCCAGAGCGGTGTGCCAGACGTCGGAGCGCTCTCCAGACGCCCAGACCCGCCCGGCGTCGGCGAGGCCGTAGACACCGATGTCCAATGGGATCGGGAAGAAGATCTCCCAGAGGGGAAGGCGAAGCTCCGCGCTTCCGAGGACGAGCGCTTCGCCGGCGTACCGCTGGAAGCGCAAGGCGCGGGCGGATGTCGGGCCTCCGAGGAACGCGGCGGAGCCGAAGGGGAATGTGCCCCAGAGCTTCTCGCCGGCCACCCGGAGAGCGACCACCGGACGCTCTCGACCCGGTGGGGAGACATACCCGGCGACCTGAGCACGACCCTCCTGGTAGGCCGAGACCACGTCGAGGCCGCTGGGGAAGGCACCGGCCGACCCTTCGAGTCGCAGGCCCCGGGTCGGCCGGCCTGGATGATCCCGCGTGTCGACGCCGAACGAGGCCTCGACGCCGACCCGGGTGAACGCTCCTGCTCCGTACGGATCGATGGTGCCGATGAAGCTGGACGCGCTCACGGTGTCGGTGAAGGTGTGTACGATGGTGGGGCCGAGTTCCACGAAGGCCCGATCCGACGCGCCCAGGCGAAGGCCCGCCGTCGCCGCCACCTGCGTGTGCGAGACCCGGTGAAACTCCTTGGGCCCCACGGCCGGTGTCTCGTTGCCGAACCCGTAGAAGTTGATGATCTCGATGCCGCTCCAACGCATGTGTACTCGCAGGTCGTTGCCGGCCAGCGCCCGGCGACCGAGATAGCGCAGATCGACGACGGGCTCGTGGAGGCCGAAAGCCCACCCGGCCTTGAACTGGATGCGTGTAGCCAGGGGCTGCTTGCCGAAGGAATAGCGTCTGTGATCCAACCCCGGGCTCACCACCAGGCCCCGGTCGTCGTCGTAGCTGACGGTGGGCTGGGGGATCGTCTGCGTGCCCCAGTCGAGCTCTCGCCGTTCATCGAACCAGGAGAGGGGGCGGGCGGGGGAGGAGCGTCGGACGTCGGCCCGGGTCGACTCGGGGAAGCGGGTCTCGTCCCCACCGTCGTAGAGGAGGGTTGGTCCCCCTCGGCCGGTCGTCTCGTCGTGAAAGACGTCCCGACCTCCGCCGCCCACGACGCGCACGGTGATCTCGGGTGCGCCTTCACCTCGGAGGAGAACTTCGTCGGCTCCCCCCCGGAGGTACACGCGGATCTCCGACGTTTCCCAGGCGAAGAAGGTGCGGCGATACGTGGGCCCCACCCCCGCGGCGGCGATGTCGACGGCCACCGAGCCCGTCGGGGAGCGCGTCACCGTGAGCGTCTCGGCGCCGTCCGAAGCGAGGACGTCGGCGTAGCGGAAGACCACGTCGTAGAACCGCTCCGCCGCCTCGGGCAGTTGGTCCCGACGGAGCCGCAGGGTGGCCGCCAGGTCCTCTCCCATGATGGCGTGGTGCTCGGGCGGCAGTCTCCCCACGGCGTCGTCGATGACCCGGTCGGTGAGGGCCGTGACCACCTGGTCCACGGTTGCCACCCAACGTTCCCGATCGAGCGCGACCAGAAGCTGGCGGTCCATGTCCCAGGCGTTCCGGGTGAGCGCGAAGACGTCGGCGTAGTCGTCATCGAAAGCCACGAGCCGATCCTCCCACGCCCGGGCCACGGATTTGAATGCGCCGTCGAAGCGAACGAACGCCTGGTCGCGATCCCGAGGGATGACCCGCCAGACCGTGCCGTCCTGCGTCTCGAATGCCGCCCATAGGTGGTTGTTGTGGCTCCGGTCCCGATCGCCGACGACGATGTCCACCAGCCTGGCCCGCAGGAACTCTTCGGCGTCTACCCGATGGTCGGCGTTCTCTTCCAGCGATTCGAGGAGCTCGGCGGTAGAGGCGATTCGGCGAGAGCCTGCGAATCCCGGCGCGCCGCTGGGGCCGTCGTCGGGTCGCTCCTCCACGAGGACGAGGAGACCGGCGAAGTCCGTGCGGAACTCACCGAGCCGCGGGTCGTCGGGCACCACCATGTAGGCAGGCTCGGTGTGAAGGACGCCCACGGCCTCGAGGAGGGCGCTCACCACAGGGGCTCCCGTGGGGTGAAACGACGAGACCTGGTCCTGGACGAGGTCGGCGAGGATGGAGCGGTTGAAGATCTCGAACTCCACCGGTGCCTTCTCCACCGAGCGGAACACGAAGCGTCGACCGTCCTCGCCGCGGAGGTGCAGGGTCCGTGTCGTCGTGCCACCGCCTACGCGGAGAGGCGTGAGACCTCCGCCCATCCGCGCCAGATCGACCACGGGAACGCGGATGGGGGTGATCCACAGCGTCCGGTATCCCTCACCGAAGAGGGAGCGATGCAGACCCCCCGCTTCGTAGCCCGCACCCGCCGAGACGACCACGGGGTCGGCTCCAGGCGCGGGGGGTGGCAACACCTGTGCCCCGACGTCGACTCCCCAGGCTCCGCAGAGAACGGCGGCCGCGATGGGGAAGCAACAGGCCGTCGCCGCCGGTCCCAGGAGCCGCCGCCGACTCAATCGCTACACGCCTCGGCGCGCGCCGGCTCGAGGGTGCCTCGCATGGTCAGGTAGGTGTTCCACTCCTCCTCGGTCCCGGCGAGGTCGATCTCACCTTCGCCCCATTGCCGCCGGATGGCCTCGAGGGCGGACGAGAGGAAGCCGGCGCATTGCGCCGCCTCGGCGCTCTTCTTGCCGGGCTTGAGGATGAGATTCAGCCCCATGACCGCCGTGGTGGCCACTCCGGTGGCGATGCCCACGGCTTCGACGTCGTCTGGGTCCGACAGGGCCAGCGCCGACGCCGTACCCGAGACCGGAAGGAGGATTCCGAGGATCCCCA
The DNA here is from genome assembly GCA_036784835.1 of Phaeophila floridearum. Classification (NCBI taxonomy): domain Eukaryota; kingdom Viridiplantae; phylum Chlorophyta; class Ulvophyceae; order Ulvales; family Phaeophilaceae; genus Phaeophila; species Phaeophila floridearum. Next base: position 124,225 of record JAYMFU010042135.1, read on the forward strand.
GGGTGGCATTGAGGAAGCCTCCCTGAGCCGCCTCCGCCCGCTGGAACTCGGCCTCGTACGTACTGCGGAGATTCGTCACGCGACGTTCCAGGGAGGTCGGCCCCAGAGCCGTCGCCGCCGACGAGCGGTCGGCGTAGAGGTACGCGTCCTCCTCCTGCAGCGTGGCCAAACCCTGCGTCGGGACGGCAAAGGGACGCGCGGCTCCACAGCCCGACACGGCGAAGGACAGGACAGCGGTGGCGAGGACGGTCTTCCGGTGCACGATGCGGGCTCCTGGACGGGGGTTTCCGGCAGGTCCGCCGGACGGTAGGTGGGAGGCTAAGGAACGGGACCCTCCGACGCCAACCTCCGGGCCGGCTCGCCGGCCCCGCCGACGATGACGAGGGGCGACTCCCGCCCCACCGGGTTGTAGCTTTTCGTGCCAACTCGGGCCGGCGCGGTCAGTCCCGCGCCGACCTTGCCCCTCCAGCTCTCGGTCTCTTGTCCGGTCCCCCCCTCTCCCAGAGCCCGCCCGGCAAGGGATCGTCGCAAGCGAACCCCTCGGGCGAAGCCGCCTCCGCAGAGGCGGGATTCGGCACCTTCGCCGGGGTCTTCACGCCGTCGATTCTGACCATCCTCGGCGTGATCATGTATCTGCGCTTCGGCTGGGTCGTGGGGAACGTCGGCCTCTGGCAGACGCTGATCATCGTCACGATCTGTACCTCCATTACGGCCCTCACCGCCCTTTCCATGGCGTCCATCGCCACGGACCGCAGGGTGAAGGCCGGCGGGGCCTACTACATGATCAGCCGCTCCCTCGGCGTGGAAACCGGGGGAGCGGTGGGCATTCCCGTCTACTTCGCCCTGGCCTTCTCAGTGGCGCTCTACACCATCGGTTTCGCCGAGAGCGTGACCCGGGTCTTCCCGCTGGTGCCCCAGACGGCTCTCGCCGCAGTGACCACCGTCGTCGTAGCCATCCTGGCCATCGTCAGCGCCCGCCTGGTGATCCGGGCTCAGTACTTCATCATGGCCGCCATCGGGATCTCACTGCTGTCCCTCCTGTTCGGCGGGCCTCTCGAAGCGACGAGCCTGCAGTTGCAGCCCTCCCCCAATGCCGAAGCCGGCTTCTGGGTGGTCCTGGCCGTGTTCTTCCCGGCGGTCACGGGCATCGAGGCCGGAGTCAACATGAGCGGCGACCTGAAGGACCCGTCGCGGTCCATCCCACGAGGGACTCTGGCGGCGCTGGGAGTGGGATATCTCGTCTATATGACGCTTCCGGTCCTTCTTTCCACTCGCGCCGACGCCCAGTCCCTCATCGACGATCCTCTCATCATGCGGCGCATCGCCTTCTGGGGCGATGCCATCCTCCTGGGTGTGTGGGGCGCCACGTTGTCCAGCGCCCTCGGGAGCATTCTGGGTGCTCCCCGAGTGCTGCAGGCTCTCGCCAGGGACGGCGTCCTGCCGCGATGGATGCGGGTCCTCGGGCGCGGAAGCGGGCCCGGTGACGAGCCCCGGGTGGGCACCGCCGTGACGCTGGTGGTGGCGCTGGGCGCCGTGATGCTGGGGGAGCTGAACGTCATCGCCCCCATCCTCACCATGTTCTTCCTGGCCTCGTACCTATCCGTGAACCTCGGGGCAGGACTGGAGAACCTCCTCGGCAGCCCGTCCTTCCGGCCGTCGTTCCGCGTCCACTGGTCCATTTCCCTTCTCGGGGCACTGGGCTGCCTGGTGGTGATGTTCCTCATCAACGCCGCCGCCACTCTGGCGGCCGCGGTGGTCATCGTCGGGGTCTACCTCTGGTTGGAACGGCAGGAGATGCGCACGACGTGGGGGGACGTCCGGCGTGGCGTCCTGCTGTCGTTGGCCCGCAGTGCTCTCCTCCGTCTTCAGGGCGAACCGCCGGATGCGAAGAACTGGCGGCCGAACCTCCTGGTGCTCTCCGGTGCCCCCACCGGTCGGTGGCACCTCGTCGAGTTCGGGAACGCCCTCACCCGTGGCCGTGCCTTGATGACGGTCGCCACCATCCTTCGCTCGGGCGCCCGCGACTCGGAGGCCCGCCGGGGCATGCAGGAGCACGTTCGGGAATACCTCGAGCGGAAGGGGGTTCAGGCGTTGGTGCGAATCGAGGAGGCTCCGACTCCCTACGAGGGCATGGAACGCCTGATCTCCACCTACGGCTTCGGACCTCTGGTGCCGAACACCGTCCTCATCGGAGCGTCCGAAGACCCCGACCGTCGAGCCGAGTACTGTCGGTCCATCGCCATGATGCACGATCTCCAGCGCAACGTGTTGGTGCTGCGCCATGATGCGGAGCGAGGGTTCGGCGCCCGCAAGAGGATCGATGTGTGGTGGGGTGGCCTCCAGACCAATGGGGGACTGATGATGCTTCTCGGCTACCTGCTACGCACCAGCTTGCCGTGGCGGAGGGCCACCCTCACGGTCAAGCTGATGGTCCCGGACCAGAGGGCCGCGGAAGCGGCTCGCACCAACCTCCAGACCATGATCGAGGGGCTCCGCATCGGGGCAGAGGCGAGAGTGCTCATCGGGGAGCAGTCGAGCTTCCCGGAGGTGCTCAAGAGCTCGTCTGCCCACGCCGACCTGGTGGTGATGGGCCTGGCCCACCCGGGTTCCGTGGACGACTACGAGGCGTACTATAAGGGCTTGCAAGACATGACCGAGGGCCTCCCGACCACGGCCTTCGTGCTCGCCTCAGAGGATCTGGACTTCGCCGAGGTGCTGTTCTGAGTCAGATGGATCCGGTTCTAGCCGTTCTGCTCGCCTCCGCGGGCGCCGCCATCGTCGCGGGTTTCGGAGTCGTGCCGCAGGCCCTCATGGGCCGGCTGGCGACCCCGGTCCTGGGATGGGGCAACGCCCTCGCGTCGGGGCTGATGTTGGGCGTGGCCTATTCGCTCACCACCGTCCAACCCGACGGTGAAATCCTCATGGGCGCAGGTGGGGCGGTGGTGGGGATGCTGTTCGTGCGCCTCACCCATGTCTTCGCCGGGGTGGAGGATCTGGACCTCAACGAGCTCGGCGAGCTGGACTCGGCTTACGGGTATCAGCTCTTCGTCGTGAACACCCTCCACGCCGCCTACGAGGGTGTGGCCATCGGAGTGGCCATGCTCGTTTCTCTCCCCTTCGGCTTCTCCATGGCCCTTGCCCTGGCGGTGCACAACATCCCGGAGGCGATGATCTTCACGGCGGTCCTCCGGGCGCGTGGCGTGAAGGTGCTCCACTCCGCCGTCCTGGCGGTGGCGACCAATCTGAACCAGGTGCTCCTGGCCGTCGTGACCTACACGGTCCTGGCCGCCCTACCCGCGCTTCGACCCTGGGCCCTCGGGTTCGCCTTCGGCTCTCTCGTCTACCTCGTGCTGGACGAACTCCTCCCCGAATCGTACAGACAGGCGGGTCACACGAGCATCGCATTGGTCACCCTCGTCGCCATGGGCATCGTCGTCGCTCTGGGGGGAGGGAGCATGTGATGAGCGACTGGCTCTTGGTCTTCCTTTATGCCCTCGCGACGGCGATAGCCACCGGCCTCGGCGCCCTACCCTTCCTCTTCTTCCGGGAAGTGTCAGACCGCTTCGTGGCCTACGCCAACGCCATCGCCGCCGGCCTCATGCTGGGAGCGAGCTTCGGCCTCGTATCGGAGGGTACCGCCCACGGGCGGCTGGAGACCCTCGGCGGTGTGCTCCTGGGAGTGGCCTTCATTCTCGTGACCCAGCGCTATCTCGGGCAACACGACGAGGAGGAGCTGGTCTTCGGGGCGGCCACCGGCGAAGGCGCCCGCAAGATGTTCCTGATGGTGGTCGTGATGACGGTCCACTCCTTCTCCGAAGGGGTGGCGGTAGGCGTCTCCTTCGGTGGGGGCGTCGAGTTGGCAACGGTCATCACGCTGGCCATCGCCGTACACAACATCCCCGAGGGCGTGGCCATCACGGCGGTGATGCGGCCGCGGGGAGTCAGCGTCGCCGGATGCGCGGGGTGGAGCATCGTCTCGTCGTTGCCCCAACCCCTGATGGCGGTCCCCGCCTTCCTCTTCGTGGAGGCGTTCAGGCCCGGCCTGCCTTGGGGAATCGGCTTCGCCGCGGGGGCCATGATCTTCATGGTCCTGGGAGAGCTTCTCCCTGACGCCTTGGAGGAGGGACGCCGCTCGGAGGTAGCCACTCTCACCACCGCCACCATCGTGGCGATGATGCTCTTCCAGCGCTTTCTCTAAGCGTACTCGCCGCGCTCGGCGGCTCGGACTAGCCCTGAGCGCGGCGCAGCGCCGCCTTCACACGCGTCTGCAGCCGTGGCGGGTCGATGGGCTTCCGCAGGTAGTCGTCGGCGCCCATCTCCATCAGCTCGATCTCCGAATCCGGATCGGGTGTCCCCGTGAGTACCACCACCGGGAGTCCCGCCGTAGCCATGGACTGACGCACCGACTTCAGGACGTCCCGTCCGCCTAGTTGGGGCATGTCCAGATCGAGGAGCATGAGGGAGTAGGTCTCACCCTTGGCCAGCCTGAGGATGGCGTCTCCGCCGTCCGGCGACTCGGTGACGCGGTACCCCAACGTCTTCTCGAGAATCCCCCGGGCGATGGACCGGGTGGTGCCATCGTCGTCGACGAGAAGGACATGGGGTGTTTCGTTCTCGCCGGACTCCTCCGAGGAGGAGCCTGTGGTGTGGCCCGAGCCGTTGCTCGCCCCGTTGGCGGTCCCCGCGCTCTCCACCATGGCGGCCGCATCGGCGATGGCGGCTGCGGCATCCACCACCGGCCCCCGCCGCTCCGGTGGGGGTCCTGGATCGGGGTCGGCGGCCGTGCCTCGTTCCGTCTGCTCGCAACTCTGGGTGCCGTCACCCAGCCCGATGACCCGGTCCACCTCTTCGATGGTGGTCTGCCCCGCCTCCATGCGGCTCAAGGCGGACTCCCCGAGTGTCGTCATGCCATCGGCGACGGCCTGTCGGTGGAGCTCGAAGGGCGGCGCGTCATCCATGATCAAGCGCACGAGGTCGGGCGTCGGAACCATGAACTCCGTGACCGGCAGGCGGCCCAGGTATCCCGATCCCAGGCAGCGATCGCACCCTTTGGCGCGCACCTTGGGACGTCGACCGTACCTGTCGACGAGAGCCTGCTCGGTCGCGGTGAGGTCGTCCCCCACGTCCTCGGCGCAGCCCTCACAGACCCGACGGACGAGTCGCTGGGCAAGGGCGCCCCGGAGGGTCTCGCCGATGGTCCCGGCGTCGAGTCCCAGATCGATGAAGCGCCGGATGGACCCTACCGCGTCATTCGTGTGCAGGGTCGCCAGCACCAGGTGTCCTGTGAGGCTGGCCTGGGCGGCGATCTCCGCCGTCTCACCATCCCGGATCTCACCCACGAAGATGATGTCGGGGTCCTGTCGGAGGATGGCCCGGAGAGCCCCTGCGAACGTCATCCCCTGCTTGTGCTCGACTTGGATCTGCGTCAGTCCCGGAAGCTCGTACTCCACCGGGTCTTCGACCGTCATGATGTTCACATCCGGCGTGGCGATCTCTCGCAGGGCGGTCTTGAGCCGGAAGTCGCCCTCGTCCTTGACACGGCCGTTCTCGATGTTGAGGCCGTAGTACCAGTTGCCGTCGCCCTGCTCGTGCCAGCCGAGCCCATCGTTGTTATGGGTGACCGGCAGGTCCTTCGGGGCGTCGAGGCTGCGGCCGGCGTACTCCTCGACCTTCTCCTTGAACTTGTCGATGCCCCAGCGGTGGACGAGGTACTTCAGCCGCGCGACCTTCCGGTCGGTGCGGTCGCCGAAGTCGCGTTGCACCTTCATGACGGCCTCGGCGGCGGAGACCTCTTCGCCCGCCGGGCAATAGCAAAGCGGCTGGCCGACCGCGGCGAAGGTCTTCGCGGCGCTGGGCGTGCGGCCGAAGCCGCCGCCGACGATCAGGTTGTAGCCGACGACGCGGGCGTCACCGTTGCTTCCTTCGGTGACCGCAAGGAAGCCGATGTCCTGCGTGTACGTGTCGGCGTTGTTGTCGCCCGGCAGTCCGACGCCCATCTTGAACTT